>CM042434.1:13361014-13446014 GCA_023631565.1 Gymnocephalus cernua
GTTTGTTCTTTCTAAGTATAATGTATTAAACAAGAAGGGTTGAATGGGCTGCAACAAATGGTACAAAAAATGTTAATGGTTCGGTATAAAAATAGCTTTTAACATCCCAAAATGTCATCTATTAAATATTACCAAACAATTTCCTAGAAGAAGCTAATGTTTCTTCCATGTACAGTAGTTTACATCTCCATTTTGATAGTATTGTGTGACCATTAGCTGGTGCAAGAATACCATACCAAATTGGCCAACTTTACCATTACTTAACCAATATATAATCCTGTTTACTAATATACATCTTTTTAAAACACTTTCCAATTGTCTAAACATTTGTGTTACATTCAGAAAACCTATTCAGTTGCTTCAATCCAAATAGCTTTATAGTTTTGTGCTAAACATGGGTAGCCTCTGACAGATTTGATTTATAGCTGATTGGCAATGTGCTGTACTGTACTTACAGCTCCTCGCCCATGTTTTGTGGTTGGGTATCTACGCTACGCCGGGTTCTCGTGAAGTTGGAGCCTCCCTGTCCTCTTGGGGATGAACCTCCCATCAGACTGTGCAGCAGCCCTTTGGCGAACGATACATCATGTGGAGCAACATGCTTACTCCATACCAGGAGAGCCTGAGGATAATATAGTTAACGTATGGGACAAGAAGGTATGCTGAGTTAGATTTGCAAAGTTAAAAACATTTTAGCTGGCACATATGCACCATGACACTAAATTGATTCTATGAGCATATGCATAGCCCTACGACTGCGCATGCACGAGGGACAACCCAATAGCAACCGCTTAGAGGGCGAAGCCTTTATGAAAAAGAAGTGACTCATTAAGTAATATGACATCAATGTTATATTGTTACAGTATATAAAACTGTACAGCTCTATCATTTTAAAAACAAATATATACATATTACTTATATTATTTTTTTCATATTCTTTTTGTACATTTTACATTGTATTTATGTTCTTTAGACTGTTGCAGTACTTGATTTTTATTTTCTCGTACTATGTTTATTGTGATACAGCAAAAACAGCAAAAACCTACTTGGCAGTAAAGCTGATTCTGATATGCCAGCATTAGATTGCTGATTAATGTCCAGCTTACTGAGTGAGTACACAGTGATGACAGTGTTAGCTAACAGCTTCTGATTGGGAATTATCTCCTCAAAACACATCAAGCATAGTGGCAGTGCTAATTGGATGCTCTTTGAGGTTTCTGCTCCCCAGGTGAAACCTGGGAGTCGCAGTTGCTTGTTGCTATGGCCAACAGCTTTCTTGCAGCCGTTGACTAATTATCTGGTACTCTATGAATCTAATCAGAAGTGAAGGTGACACTTGAGAATGCAAATTAAGAGCAAGGACAGAAGAACACAGACAAGTAACACAAGATAACGTAAGACTGAGACAGTGAGAAGACAAATGCCAGCCAAACACTTCAAGTAGCTGTCTCATTTCTGATGGGACTGTCATTCTCTCTCTTGGTATAATTGATAACATTCACATCATTCTAACCTACCTGCTTTGCCAGCTTATCAGGGCTGATCCAGCCCAGAAGCATGTCCACGGTGCCTGTACTACATGCTGCTTTTAGCCACAATGGGTTACTGCTATTGTCACACAAGTACAAACGCACCATGTCTCTGTCCAAAATCAGGCCGATAGCCTAGAGAAGGGAAGATAATTACAGTAAATATAATGAAACCAGGGTCAAACTCTTAAGTGGTGACTCATTTATGGAAAAATTATAACCACAAATAGTCAAAACTGTTCCATTAAATATGAAGCTCCTTAGCTTAATTTAGCTTAACTTAGCATTAAGACTGGAAACAGGGGAAAGCAGATAATTTAGCCTGGCACACAAAATCTGGGAAGGTGGGTTTTGTTACCTTTAAACAGAGCCAGGCTCACAGGCTGCTGGCTGTAGTTTCATAATTAGTATAGCATACAGGTATGAGAGTAGTAGTGCCCTTCTTATTTAACTCTTGGCAAGAAAGTGATGTAAATTATGTTGAAAACATGTTGAAATATTCTTTGCAAGTTCAACTTTGCTTTTATTTTTGAAATTCTAGATCTTAACTCTGACTGAGGCTCAAATATGGCAGAGTGGGTTGAGACCAGTTTGGCAACCCTGAAGACAGAGCTGAAGAAAGGTATGCTGTGTTTTGTATGCCCATTTCTTAACCAAGTCAACACATACCTTATGCAGTGGAATGTTCACCCCGTGTAGAACACCTGTCACCATTTCACTTAGTGAGTAATTTGGCAACGTCACAACCTCGTCAAGGGAAATGGACACATCTAAGCAGAATCAAATCAAATGTTCACAAGTTACACCCTCCTGTATCAACACAAAACCAGACTGACAACATTTCTCTGGTGTTGTTATGTCAAAGGTAAACTGTGTTTGCATTGTTGCTTCCCTAAAACAGCAAGACTTCATGCCTTGATTGTGATTCAGCATTTTAAGAAATTATACTGAAACATCAAGGTATGTATAGCTGATGGAAATGTACCTTTGCCAGGCCAGTTTTGAGCATAGTGGATCATGTTGATGCCTCCAGCAAGGAGTGGATGCATGGTGGAAAGTGAGGCACTGGCTTCAGGGAAATTGCTCTGGATGACATTCATAGCACTAGAGAGACCATAGGGGGAAAACATTTAATGCTCAAAGCAAGACATAACCTTCAGCAAACACTTGACAGGGCTAATGATTAGACAAACACAAACACACTTTGCCATGTTCTAAATCCTTAAGTCTCAGATATTGTGGGTTGCAAACAGGGCTAGACCGAATGTTTGAAAACCAATACCAATAGAATAATTCTAAATTGAAGTCACTAGGGTTCAATTTTATTGTACCCGGAGAAGAGGAGGGCGCAACGGCAGACCTTTATCCGCTTATAGAGCCCCTTCCCCGGGTTAAATTGAAGGCTATTTTAGTGGGATTTTTTTCCAAGTATTTGACCGGAGAAGTAGAGGGAGAAACGGCAGATTTCTATCCGCTTATGGAGCCCCATTCCTCGGGTTAAATGGAAGGGGGTCTTAGTGGGATTTTTTTCAAGTATTCGACCGGAGAAGGGGAAGGAGAACATTATTAATTCATTTGTTATCTCGAGAAAACAAACTTACCCCTGTATGTTGGTCAGTAGGGCTTTTGCGTTGGCCAGCACCTGGTCAACAGAACCAGAGGAGAGCTGGGGAATAGCAAGAAGGCTTTCCCACAGTGAGGTCTGATTTTGCAGCTGATTGAACGCCAACACCGCTGCCTCAGCCGCCGTCATCATCTTATGTGGTTTTTCCAGCATCAGCTCTGTCAGTATCTGACAACCAGATGAGATTTCAGAGTCAACAAAACAAATGCAACTCCACCAGTTTTGTGTTGTTATTATATGTATATATATATATATATATATATATATATATATATATATATATATATATATATATATATATATATGTGTATATGTGTATATGTGTATATATATATATATATATATATATATATATATATATATATATATATATCCGCTGAGCGGATAACAACAAGCTGACACATACAGGCACAAATCTACATACTGTATGTATGCAAGCAAACACAAACACACACCTGGTTGAGTGTGTTGAGCGACACTTCAAACACAGTGTCGTTGGACTTGCAGAAAGTGACCACAGCATAGCAGAGGGGGTTGGATGAGGTTGTGTTCATCATGGGCAGCGTCATGGTGCAGATGGCTCTCTTAAACAGGTTCACTGACTCCAGCATTTTGTTTAAGATCTCCTAGATTCAGATTATAACAGTTACGCAATAAATTAAGGTATTCATTCAAAAGGTAAATTCATAAAATAATATTAGATTGGAACACAACTAGTGAATGTACCCCCAAATCACATTGTTTACAGTTCCAATATCAACTGTATTAATTAACTATTAAAAAAAACCAATCATATATACACATGCTTTAAAGATGCAACCTACCACATACCACAGTGATGCCAGTATTCACTTTTGAAATAGTATGTTTCAATAGTTTAAAATACTGTTTTTCTTTGATTTTATCTCTTATCACTGTTGTCACTTTAGACTGCTTTGATGAGAGGCTTGAATACTTCCTGGAGGAATTAAATTGAATTACAATTTGTTAAAAAAAAGTATTCTTAGAACAGTTTTGCTTCTTTTGTTTCTTTGTTAAAGCAACACTATGTAACTTTTCCCGCTTCGGTCCCCCTACAGGTTGTCTCATTGGAACTACAGCTTGCGCTACCCGCCGCTTTGGTCCCCCTAAAGGTTTTCTCATTGAACTACAGCTGCAGCTAAAAGTTACATAGTGTTGCTTTAAACCATTTGCATCCAAACTGCTGTTTTAGTATTTCTGTCTTTCATGTGTTAATCATGAAAGCTGAGTGACCTTGCAAGGAGCAGAGGATGCAACCCTGATAATGCGGAGGAGATGCCGGGCCTGACCAGAGATAAGAAGAAAAGCTACTGATTGCATGAACCGAATAACTAACATGACTCCCAACTCCTTTACAAAGCCACTGTTGTGAACACTCTTCAGTCATTTTTCTGTACTTACACTGAGGTGCTGTAAAACTGACTTTACTAGCAAGTAAAAACAAACTTCCAGAGAACTCCAGTGATTTTGTCCATTCTTTGATAAATAATTATAGTAAACACAACTGTACTACTTTCAGAATTTTTACTGCTACTGCTGCTACAACACATTCCCAATTCTACTTAAATGTAATGTCCTTTTTCAGTGTGGCTTACAAGAGATATTTGAATTTTAAACAATCCTTTAAGGTATTCCTTTAAGGCTTTATTTGTCAGAGAATAAAGGGCTAATCTGCTGTTAACAATGGCCCATAGAGAAGAGACCAAAGAAGGTTTCAATACTGTGGCACTTGATTAAGTAACCAGGCTGTTCCTTATTCACGGCAGTTGAGTTCCTCCCATTATATTTTATCAACACCCACCTGTTCTCCCAGAAGAGTGGTATTCATGGCGTTCATGAGAGAGACATTAGAGCTTCCCTGGAAAGATGGACCTGTAACACAAGAACACACTGTTAAAAAAACTGGCTGAATGTAGCAGTTACAGTAATGCCAAATATCACAGTCACCTTATAATGCAACCATGAAAGGGACTTAAGTAAATAACGTCCAAATGTTTTGGACCGAATGTACAGAGAATGTACACGTGACTACAGTGTAGTCACGTGTGTCTAAAAAGGGGCTCATTCACACAAAAATGAAATAAAGTGGAAAGATTTTGCCCAGAATTAGAGTTCTGAAAATTAACTGGACAACACAAATGTGATTTTGGCATTGAACAACAGGATAACATACCCAAAATGTTGTTAAAGGCATTAATCAGTGCTGCAGGATCATTCCTGGAGTCGTTGGGGAGAGGAAAGTTGAAAAACCCTGGCCCCTGAAACAGGTCTGCCAGCAGGGAACTCTTCGGCACTAGGTTCGACCTGTCATTCAAAAGGATCAGATGAGGAAATTAAAAGATGCTCAATCAAATTTATGTGATTTTAAACAAGAGTGGGTCTTCAAGGTTTTCTTCCATAGAGCGTAGCTGGGCTGGAGGTTTCTGTAAAGCATTATTCATCAGTAGGTTGAGGGTTACATGAACATGTTTTCACCTTAATTCTGGAATTTTTACTTACTATAGTAGAGAAGACCATTCTAAGCAAATAGTAAGACTTGAACAGTAGACAGGTTTCCATAAATAAAAGTGCATATTCCCTTAACATTATGCAAGTGTTGACAGAGTTGTTTTAAAGGAAATGCAGTAAGAAAGTTAACAGTCACCCCCTGCATTATAACAGAATTCAAGACAAAAACAGACAGAAAGAAAAAGACAAGAACATTGTCAAAATATGAATTAAAAAAACTATAAATATGGCTTCATAAAATTGTGGTGGGTTATGATTAGGCAAGGGTTAAGGGAACTGGCCTTCCTCCACACAGGGAGGTCTGCTGTTGGTACATTTCCATGATCACAGTCACTAATCACGTCATGTGATTCTGCTATGGTTGTGTTGATCCTGTGTGACTCAATGGTCCTCTATACGCGTTTTTGTTTTTATATCATATGACAACAAAATAGCCACTAGAGACATTCAGTATATTTAAGATGTGAAAGTTGGTTTAGATGCAGTGACACTGACTGAAATTACAACTTCAATAAATATGTGGTGTTTCGGCAGAATAGGTTAGATAATAGATCATATACAATATGTACTGATGAACTACCTTGTATCCCTTGAGGATCTTATAGATGACTTTGTTGCAGCTGGGTCCACCAGGCGTGATTTGTTGTAACAGGTGCTGTCTGTGTTGCACATGAGGGTCTGCAGGAAAGGGAAGAAGCCTGCGCTGGGTAGGTTCCGGGGTCCCGCATAACCTGGAGGAGACATGAAAGACTTGATGTTGTAGCATGGATGCTTCGAAACACTACTTCTATTAAGAATTGTTTCAAAATCCCAGGAGACCATGTCCTTAATTACGTATATTTGGCAAGCAAAATTCTTTCATTGGAGCTACTTGAAGTTGAGTTCCAGGTAGATTACGAGTCTAAATATGACATTCAGGTCAATGTCCTATCATTAAGTATATGTTAATGCATCAGAAATACACTGAAAAGTTGCATTCTATTTTGGATGGTTGAGCAAAACAGTGTTTGACTATGCTTAGTTACGGCATTTGTCGAAGACATTGTGAAACATTCAACTTCAAAGAATTGAATACATCAGAGCCAATGTTAAAACTTCCTCACACAGCCAATTATTAACATTTAGAGAGAAGACAGTGAAATGCAAATGTTATATTTCAGCACATAAGATCCTTACTACTGTCTAACAATAGGCAATAAAAATCCTATAATTTGGTGTATTTTTTTCATAGTTCATTATTTTTCAAGAAATGGTTTTCAATGCTTGCGTTAATGTGTAGAGCCCCTGGTGATACTCAAAGCAAAGTTTCATGTTGTGTCTAACCTTCTTAGTGTTTCAAAAATAGCTATTTTGAGGCTAGCATAAAAGTACCCCTAGCTCTCCCATTCAAAAGGTCATTTGACCAAAAAACAAGAATACGGTAAATCTTAAAAGTGGCGCTTCCGTCCTAATTATGCTTTTAAACTAAAGTTTGACTTGGGTACATTCACAAAAACACCCTAGGTTGCATTTTGGTGAGAGTTATGCTTTAATAGTTCTGTGAGAAACAGTGTGTTTGCAGTGTAATTTGCAAAACTATACCTGATTCAAGATTCTGTAGGTTATGTCTGATCAGACACTGAGGTTGGTTTTGTTGCCTGTCTTGGATGTGGTTTAATACAAAACAACTCACTAAACAGCACTTAGCAGGGGAGGGACAGTCTTATTGTTTAGATCCATTGAATAGTTTCTATATCAGGGCACGGTGGGGTTAAGTTACACGTGAAAGGCTTGGGGTATATTTTTCCAATCTAACTGGTTTTAAAATGAATGGCCCTACCCTCTACAACCCGATAGATGTTGACACAAAGGCAGAAAGTATATGTGTGTAACATATCCTCCTTAATTTACACACACAATTATTGCAGATAAAAAGGTGAGTTCTCGGTCAACTGGGTTTTAAGGACTATTTATGTTTGATTTTAACTTAGTTTACTTAGATTAGTTAGACCTAGTGTTTAGCTGGTATCCTTTCAGATGCCAAAAAAAAACCCTGTTGTCCATATCAAGTCAATATGTATGTTTATGCAAACTTTAGCCAATCCCTTTCGTTTGCCAGTTTCAGATTTTGCGTTACTCTTTATGAAAAGGAAGTTTATAGTTTAAGATAGTGTCAGACTCCTGTAATGACCTGTTTCAAATGTTTTCAAAGAGATGGCAGACACAAAATCTTTACTGTAATACTCTGAAAATACATGGTAGATATAGATATAATTCTTCAGTAGTGCCAGGGCAGCTTATAGGCTAATTAGGATAGTCAGGACTGTGACTCGTTTCCAGGAGGAAAGCTTTATTCTGTTATTGTTTATTTAGTTTGTAGAGCATCATCTTGTTTTCAATTGATTGTATAATAGTAAGACTTGCCTTTGTAAAGACATGCGTTATAATAAAACATGGACCTGGATCAAAGCACTTTATTTCTGTGCAATTTGTTTCACTTACATGTATCTTTTTTTACTGGAGGGAACTGGTTCCGGGTCACAGCAATGATGATGAAGATGATCAGAGGCCAGGTGACCAGAGTCAGGGACCATAGCTATAACACAAGATATCATAAAACAGCAATAATCCAGTTTATGAAGAGTTCATTTCCAAAATGGAATTGTGTATATATATATATATATATATATATATATATATATATATATATATATATATATATATATATATATAGCCTACTGTACATTTCAAGTGATACATGGTTCAATAGTAGTGAAATATGAAATATATTGTTTGTAAATGTGTTATTTATGTAATTTATTCCCCAAAATCTTTCTTAAGTATTTGTGTGCTTATAATATGGAAATAAGTTAGTTCCCACTCCATTTAAAAGTCACTCACTGGCTGTCTGATAACTGCCAGTCCATTCTTCCAGAGAAGAAGTTTCAGCTGCTGGAAGAAGGCCATCAGTAGAGGAGGCTAAAATGAAGACACAATATATGAGAATGATCCATCCATTAGCTACACATCACTGTGGGTCAAACCACTTATATAACGTATACAAGGACTACAGTTGAAAATTAGCCGGCTGGCTAACACTGGCAAATTTACAGAAATGTTGATTGATGTGTGTTGTCCTTTATAAATAAAGAATAACAATAAGTTGAGATTTAAAGTTTCTTCTTTTTTTAAGCCAACATGGACAAGAAGTCCTTGAAGTGTGTCTGTATGAGTATAGGGTACTTAAAGTCTATTACAGTAGTCTGTAGACATTTCAGATATAACAGATAAATATATATACTGTTTAAATATACCAATATAAAAGATTAATAACTAATTTTAATAAAAAAGTATAACATTCTAAAATGTATGATTTCTATTTTAATTTTTTATAAACTATTACTGACATTAATTGTAGTTAATTAAACATGGCTCATCACAAATCCACATGCATAAAGTAACATCTGAATGAGAGAAAAAATACTTAATTCTTTTTGAAATGATAATAAAGTAATAACATAGTTTACTAATAAACCATTGGACCTACCTGGTTGCGTCTGTCCTCCCGAATTGGATAATGATTTTGTTATCTGACTGTAGCTCTCAGGATTACGAAGGACATGGCGTAGGTGGGCCCTAGCACGAAGCCCTTTCCATTAGTCGGTGATGGGAGTAAAACAGTGACAGAAAGACGCCGCAGAAACTGGATAAGGATCAATTTAACAGCAATCTCACCTCTCCGTTCACTGTCTGGTGCTAAAGTGAGTAGGCGCACCTGTGTCTGACACAAAGGTGCCTGTGAGGGAGGGCGTGTTCCTGCCTGCACAAAACAACGGAGAAGTGATTTCTGGAAACAATCAACTGTACATGTTGCCAGCCTACTAGCGATTACAGGATGTGACTGGCCAGCCCCTTTAAGTGCTTTTTATCATTTGCATAATATCATATCAAACTATTGTAGGCCAATCATTTTAATCGACTTGTATAGTAGTAACAGCATATCTAAAAAAAAAAAATGTTTTTTACTGTAGACAGTTAACCCACCACTGATGGTCACATTTCAGATTTTAGCTAGATTTTAGCTGCAGTGGTTTGAAATTCAAATTCAATACAGATTGCAGAACACATTACACTTCGACTAATATTCCTTAATAAGTAAGACTTAACAAAAATAAAATCATCTTTTATAGTGAAACCAAAATATTACTTTGTAATGACCCTCCATTGTAATACATGGTGATCACCTATTTTAGGCCTATGTGTTAATTGTTTGACCTCAAGTGGAAGTAGTAGTAGTAGTAATAGTTCTTATTCGGGATTCAACTTCTGGATAATTTGGATAAAATGATTAAATCTAGAGAATCATTAATCTGTGATTAAGATAACAAATCATATTGAAAGGTTACAAAACATTTTACATTTTTGTTCTACAAGGTGGACAAGGCAAAGCCAAGCATCACATTACACTCAATTGCCCAGGTTTTTAAGGTGTTGTTCACACTGATGTCATGTAGGGGAGCCACAGGGGGAAAATCACACTGATATCATGCAGGAGATCCACAGGTTTAAGTAAAAACAATGCAGCGAATTATCGAGACGCACATCTTATGACTATGTGGAGAGAACAAAGACAAAATAACTCAGAGGTATACTGACAGAAAAATATGTATATGTAACAAACAAAAGCATATGATTTAAAAAATTAAAAAATATTCAAAATTAGTATATTAATTGCTACATTTACACAAAACCGGAGCAAGATGTCAAGATTGAAGCTAGAAAACGCCTCCTATTTGTTACTAAAGGCTGATTGATGTGGCTGAAGCCAATGTTATTTATTCCCTCATTCTTATACATACACATCCTGTGTGACTGTACACAAATGCAACTGCTGATAGAGTCAGTGCTGAATGACATGACAGTATTTTCTTGACAGCACATACGCTGTCACCGACAAGACACACAAGTCTGTAAACACCTTTTTTGTTTAAGTAACTACCAGTGGGGCAAAGTATTACAGTACAAGGATCACATGTACATTCTCTCCATTACCAATTACTTCAAAAGGCAGAACAATGAACATTAGCAAGCCTCATGGGTTTGGTTGAACAAGAGCATAGGTATTGCATTGTTCAGTAAGAATTTCATCATCAAGGTATCTCTATGGGTTTTCTATTTTGGTAAGAACATGTGTGGAAAGATTGTGAGGGCAAAATTGCAGGGCAAAATTAAATCGCTGTCAGATGGGGCTGGGTTTACTCAGTCTAACTGGTAAGCACAGTGCAGTGTAAACCACTGCCTCAGGAGGAACTAGTTCTTGGACTTGAATCATTTCATCAGGGCTTCTAAAGGATTCCCGGGGTTCTTAGGCTTAATTTGTACTTTTTTCAGCACTAGATGAGGACACAAAAAAAAATAATGTGTAAGGATGACTGCCTCACTTGCCACTTTTACACACTCACACATTTGGTATACAAAGATACACCAAGTAATATCATAAATCGCTGCTGCTGTTCCCAAGGAATACATGTTAATGTTGACGTCTGGGGTCCACGTTATACAAATGTGAAGCACACTCTTTTTGACTTGACCTCTTACACTCCCATTAATGGGAATTATTAAGGAAATATTTTAACATAGTCTGGAATGTATTTAAATTCTCACAAAATGGAGTTTCTCTGAACAATCCTGACTAAGATATAACCTCCTACAATCATTACACAATGACAATTACATCATCATTGACAACACTGCTGACTTTATCTGGTTAAGATTAAGATTGAGATACAAAAAACAGCAAACAAACTCTGTTTTCATCTTCACAAATCTGTTACATCTGTACAAATCAAGTCTGCTAAAAACTTGTATTCAACACCAAAATTACACAACTACTGGTCATGAGACAATGCCCATACCAGACAATCCTCTAGAGTGGAAAAAAACAGGGTGTGTTGCGTGTTGTAACATAACAGCTTCATGGATGGCTAGTGTTGACAAGACACAGTGGCACCATGGCATTTCAAGGCCTTTCAATGATAGTATAATTACAGCAACAACACTATTATGGTCAACGCCAATTAAAAAAAGAGAAGGCTGAAAGAATTAGGCATTATAAAAGTGTATCATGATATTATTATTTACAATGTCTGTTATATTTCCTATTTTTCCAACATCAGTTATATTGTCATGTAATCCCATGTAACAAATGTTATAATACTGGAACTGCATAAAAATATAAAAAAACAAACTGAAAAACGATGAAAGCAGAAGTTTGTTTTTAACAAATTGTGAGCTAGGAATCATTAGCTTCTTTCTGGTCTTTTATTTTAAAAGGTACCCTGTGGAGATTTTGACTACTAATGGTGCTGTGCAGCAGTGTTTTTGTGAGTGGATCCCCTTTTTGTTTAGAGCTAGAGTGTGGCCACGCAATATACTTGCCTGTCCTTTCAAACAGTCAGTGGCAGTAACACGCTAAAAAAAACTATGTAATGTGCTAAAACAAAGGCAGTGAAGAAGAAGACTGCTAGCAAACATGGATGAAAACATTGCAGGGTTTAAAGTATTTCAAAAAAAGTTTTGAAAATGTTTTCTGAGGAAAGAAATGCATTCAACACATTGTTTAGACATAGAGGATACACACAATACTTTTTTTGTAAGTAACACGGGTACGTTAACACAAGAAACGAGACAGGGTTAATTAAAAATCCACTATGTTCATGACCTCCGAATGCTCCTTCATACTTCTGTGGTGTTATTTTCAACGGGGAAGAAATAGAATAGTCAAAGTTTAAATGCAGAACATCTTTGAATCTCACAAAATGTTAAACTGAGAATACTCCCATCCAACACTTTCTGCTGCAGTCATTAAAGGACACTTATTCTCACCAGTGGAGCTGGTAATAAATAACAGAAATTATGTAAAATATCAGGCTGTCATAAAGGATCCACATTCAACATAAAAAATATTTTCAGATTTACTTACAGTAATACATGTTTGACAGCCCATTCTTGGCCTTTTGAGCATAAGGTTCAGTCACAGTGGTCACTATAGACCTGATTGCACAACTCTGAAACCATAAAAAGTAAAATAAAATTTTACAGAAATACCTTGTGTATTCCATACAAATTAATGTCACTTTTAACACTGCTTTTGGCACTTGTGTGTGTGTCAGGAAAGTGAGAGGTCAGATCAATAAACAATTTTCCAGTGTGTGGGCTGTTCACATTCTTTCTCAGTGTCCCCACAGAAACGATTGTATGTAGTTTTGGGTTCAAAACCCAAGATCTCCCTCTCTTCATGGATCCGGAAAGAGAAGGTGGACACTGATGTTCCTATGAAGACTCTGAAAAAATGAAAAAAGAAATACCTGAATCAACTTTTCTTTTTTAAAAGCAAAAGCAAAAGCAAACAGTAATGCAAGAGATGCGCACCTAGGAAAATTCCATTACTATAATATGCAGTGAGAACATAATGCAAAGTCACTCTGACTAGTTTTTCAAGTTGAAGTTGAATGTAGAACAGTGAAACCAGAAGTGCAAAAAAAGCTGTGATATTTAAGTATAAACAGGTTGTGCATAGACAGGACAATGACATGAATTGCAGTGTTAGAGAGCAGCATACGGTTATGTAATATGAGCAATGTATGAACAACATGTACAGATATGTGCAATGTAGTAGCAGTGACATTATAATAGAATATAGATATATGCAGTGTATTAACAGAATATATAATAAGAAAAACTGAATAACTATGGATATTCTGTGTGAACCATATAGACAGATACAGTCCCCTCCAAAAGTATTGGAACGGCTTTGTTTTTGTTGTTCACTGAAGACATTTGGGTTTAAGATCAAAAGATGAGTATTAGACAAGAGTTCAGAAGGTCAGCTTTTATTTCCTGGTATTTACATTTAGATTAAACAACTTAGGACATACATAAGACCACATCATTTTTAGGTGAGCAAAAGTATTGGAACAAATAATCTTAAAGTAAATAACATTTAATATTTGGTGGAATAACCCTTGCTTGCAATAACTGCCTCAAGCCTGCGACCCATCGACATGACCAAACTGTTGCATTCTTCATTTGTGATGCTATTCCAGGCTTTTACCACAGCTTCTTTCAGTTCTTGTTTGTTTCGGGGGGTTTCTCCCTTCAGTCTCCTCTTCAGGAGGTGAAATGCATGCTCTATTGGGTTAAGGTCAGGTGATTGACTTGGCCAGTCTAAAACCTTCCACTTTTTTCCCGATGAAGTCCTGTTGTTTTGTTGGCAGTGTGCTTTGGGTCACTGTCCTGCTGCATGATAAACTTCCTCCACGATTAGTTTCAATGCATTTCTCCATAAATTGGCAGACAAAATGTTTCTGTACACTTCTGAATTCATTATCAGTTACATCATCAATAAATAGGAATGAGCCTGTTCCAGAAGCAGCCATGCACGCCCAAGCCATGACATTACCTTCACCATGCTTCACAGATGAGCTTGTATGCTTCGGATCATAAGCAGTTCCTTTCTTTCTCCACACTTTGGCCTTTCCATCACTTTGGTAGAGATTAATCTTGGTCTCATCAGTCCATAAGATTGTGTTCCAGAACGTTTGCGGCTTATCTCTGTACTTTCAATAAATTGTAAATTCCAATCTGGCCTTCCGATTCTTACTGCTGATGAGTGGTTTGCATCTTGTGGTATGGCCTCTATGGTGCAGCGGTAGAAGTTCACCAGGATCTGAGGAGACAGGTGGACCTTCTTGAGTCTCCTCAGAAAGAAGAGACGCTGGTGAGCCTTCTTGATCAGGGTAGAGGTGTTAAGGGTCCAAGAGAGGTCCTCAGAGATGTGGACACCCAGAAACTTGAAGCTGGTGACCCGCTCCACCTCAGTCCCGTTGATGAGAATGGGGGTGTGTGTGCCAGCTTTAGACTTCCTGAAGTCCACAATGAGCTCTTTGGTCTTCTTGGTGTTGAGAGCTAGGTTGTTGTCAGTGTACCATGATGATAGGTGCTGGACCTTCTCCCTGTAGGCTGTCTCATCATGTCTCATGTGCAGGTGTGCAGTCGTAGGTGAAGAGGGAGTAGAGGAGAGGGCTCAGCACACAACCCTGTGGTACGCCAGTGTTCAGGGTGGTGGTTGAGGAGTTTTTTTTAATGAATCTACACACAATACTCTAAAATGATATAACAAGAGCTGCATTGGTAGCTCTTTGAGGCTGAACTTAGGCACAGTGGTGCTTTACATCAGCATGTTAACATGTCCACAAGGACAATGCTAACATGGTCACTATTTTTAGTTTAGTGTGGTAGCATGCTAACATTTGCTGATTAGCACCAAACACAAAGTACGGCTGAGGAGAGTGCCATTAGTTGTGCGGGTACTTGGTCATAACGTATTGGACAAATGAAGTTGATGATTGTGCTGGATGAGTTCAGGGAAATGTGAGGGGGCTATTAATGCGGATAACTTTTTATTTAGAATACAGTTGAATTTACACACAATTACATGGAGCAGAACAGAGATGTTAGAACCGAAAAGGCTTTAAATGAAAGAAAACACAGCCAAGAACTTAGAATTAAAAAAGTCATAAACATAAACATATAAATGATGTGCCATCTTCTTGTCTGATACCAAAAGGCTGACTGAGAAACTGTTATGTTAATCATCGTCATGTAATGAATACATACAACAAAAGCATGAAAACTACTTTACCTTGCATGAGAACATATCCACTGGTCAATGATGGCCACCCCTCCATCTTTAAAGAGCTCCAGGTCCTCTGAGGATGGCTCAAACCGCACCATATCTGGCAACAACCTTTTCAGCTCCTTTAACTCTACAAAATTACATAGATTAAACAGGATTATAAAAGGCATTTATTGATATGCTGCTACGACTACTTACTAATATTATTTCTACTACTAGTTATTCTTCTAACAGTATTATTAGCATTATGCATTATACATTATTACACAGAATTTATATGTTATTATGTCAGTGCCATTTAAATTGTTTTAGACCAGAATATTTAGTATGTTGGCCTTTTAAAGAAAAATAAATTCATTCATAGCATGATTTTATAAGCTACAAAATACTGAAGCACTAATGTCAATATTACAAATGAAATTACTCCTTGGGTCATTTAAATGTACAATAAATTATAAATCGCCTCTGACTGTTCTGGTATCTCATTACCTTCCTCATCTGCATCTGTCGCAACAAACACATTGTCGAGTTTATGCTTTTTCATCAAGCTGCGCATTTTTTTCACTGCCCCCTTAAGGCTGGGTACATCCTCTCTGTGACCCCAGATAAAGTCCTTCCTACGCAGGTGGACCCCCAGATATGGACCACCTTTAGCTGAGCCCAGCTTGGCCTGAGGAGGAAATAAAGAAACAACAGACGACTGTTTAACCATTGCTTGAAACTTGATCATCAAAACGCTGAAATGAATGGTCATTTCCAGAATTAAGTGATCACAATGTCAATCTTTAAAAATAGCAAAAATCAACAAATGCAGACTCAAACGGCACGTGCATACACACAGAAGATTCAATGGCAATTTATGGCAGTTTTGTAAACACACAAGAGTGCTCTGAAGGTGAAAATACTACTGCAGCTAAGATGTTAAGTTTTATAGTTAACAGCTTCAACACTAACCAAAAGAAAGGATTTGTATCAAGTGTTCAAAACTACAATGAAACAGGTATTGAGCAGTAAAGGTAGGGCTGGGCGATAAAACGATAACGATATGTATCGCGATAGACATGTAATCAATATCAATAAAAAATGCGCTCGATAAAAGTTCGATAATTTTTTTTTTTTTTTTTTTTCTTCGTCGGAAGAAACCAGAGGTTGCATGAACAAAGGCACTCGCTCTCTGGTAGCCTAGCAACGTAGGGAGTGACACGCTAACAGCCAATCATGTAACAGTATTGTGTTTGGTTGCGCCATATCGTTGTCTCGTGTTGGATTCTGCAATAACAGAACCGCCGTGGAGTGATAAGTGGAAAATGCGTGCTTCAGCAAGCGCGGAAGTTCTTAATGAAACGGGAAACGTCAGCTCGCCAATATGGCAGTTTTTTGGATTTTATAAGTCTGACCGTAGTCAGACCAATGTCGTCTGCAAATTATGCAAGACCATCGTCTGCACCGCAAACCTGTTTTACCACCTTTGCCGCGCTCACCCTTTGGAGCACAGCCGTATTCGCCAGCAACGTCCAACAACATCTGCAGCTTGAACCCCGCACAAGCAGCAGAGCACCACGGAGAGGTACTCTGCATCAGTGCCTTATGACGGTAAAAGCTAAACGGTACAAATAAATAACGGAGGCAGTGGCATATCATATAGGCAAAGACATGCTTCCGCTGAGCACCCCCCCACCATGTACGGTTTAGGCTGTACCGTGACTGTTAGACGGAGAAAAATAATAACTATTACTGTGCTGTATCAGGTTTGTTTTTTATGTTACAGATGTAAAGTCTACCTCAGTTTTATTTCAATTTCTCCTATGTTTACAAAACACTGCACATATTTTAAAACACTTCATTCACCAGAAGTGCTCATTGTGATTTTAGACTTATGTTTACATTTGAATTATTTGAGTGTTTTCCATGGTTGTGTTGACATTTCTGCTTTTATAACTGAGGGGATTATAATCGGAGGAAGGTTAAGCTTAAAATAAAAACGTTTAAATTGAATACATTTTTTTCTCCTGGTCCTTATTTTAAATAGGTCATAAAAAATATCAATAATTAATTATCGATATCGACTGATATGAAACACTTATATTGTGATACAGTTTTCAGCCATATCGCCCAGCCCTAAGTAAAGGGTGTGTGTGATTGAATGACTGACTGGTCTGATGGCAGGATTACCTTAAAAAATTCAAAAAATTCTCAAGTACGTAAGAGCCACAACCCAAATGACACAAATGCAGTCACATGGTAAATACTGGATAATTTACTGTACATCTCCACAGATACGCTGACTCACTTTCATGCGAGTCCAATCCTCACTGTAAATGGTGTGGTCTCTGTCATCCGTAGAGTTCAGGTACTTTGCTCTGAAGTCATCTCCTATAAGTCTCAGGTGCTTGGTAAAAACCATACTGCGGCGGGTCTACATCAAACACAGACAAGTGCAGATACTTCATCATCAGGTTATGGGGAAAAAATATATATAATAACCAACATGCCATCTAATAGCTGACAACAACATTCAAAAAAAAAAAGTAGGATAGTAGCCCATTACTTGACTTACATCCCAATAATCCTTCCCAGCGTAGTGATCATGGAGGAGTGTCTCTGCTCGGTCGAGCATAACTGATCTGCAAAACGGTAGAAACACGTTTATCCATGTCAGTGTCACCAAGATCTAACAGAAGTTCAAACTGTAAGCAATACCACACTTAAATAACAATAAAGTCAGATTTGACTTGACGCTTAATACTTTGGCTGTTTTAACATGATAAGTTTAGACACACTCAATTTTGTGTCTAGACTGCGACCCCTAGAGGTCCTCAGAGTCATTGCAGGGGGGCCATACAATTATTGTTTAATACTTTTTTGAAAGTTTTTTTCCCCCAAAATTAAAATATGTCTGAAAATATTAACATGAATCCAACATTTCATTCATTCAAACCTTTATTTAACCAGGATAAAAACTCCTTGAGATTAAAAATCTCTTTTACAAGAGTGTCCTGGCAAGTGGCAGCAGCGTGGTTTCAAATAAATACAAAGACAATAAACAAAATAAAAACATAGACACACTTTCACTCATCATATTCAAACAACAATGGCATCATAGAAAGATATATCATAGAAAAATCTGGGTCCTAAACCAATTTAAAAACAATGACAGACAGACTGCCTTTCTGCAAGGTCCTTTAAAAAGCCTTTAAAAGAATAAAGTGAGACCAACTCCTTCAACTGTAGTTCATTCTGAAGCTGATTCCATGCAGATGGTGCTGCAAAATTAAAAGCCTTTTTGCCAAAGTCAGTCCAGGCTTTAGGGACTGACAATAAAAACAGATCCGTGAACGCAAGTGGTATGCCATACATACCACTTGCAACATATTATTAGCAAAGATAAATTGGCCTATTCCTCAAAAACAACAACAACCTCAACAACATTGATGATACGGTTACTGGCCTGTAAAGGAGCCACTATAGTAGCCATCAGTTAAGTTTATGGATATACTGTGTTTGAAATTAACAAATGAAGATACTGTATATGAATATTTAAATAATTACTGTTTTAATAGCTTAGTATTTTACCATAATGGGGTATGTGTATAGGCTTGACAAATGTCAACACACTGTGTATGTATGTGTATAGTCTGTGCATTTTATATCAGCATGTTGCTCTGTACTCACGTCACTGTTATGTTTTTCTGAAGAACTGGGGCCATGATGGAGGCATGGCCTTGGGCTGATATACACGTTACATTTCGAGCTCTCGTCTCCTCATAGCCCCAAAACCAGCCCCTTGGAAAGACACACATACAGGATAAATGAGACAATTGATGATGGATAGAGAGGAGAGAAGTGTGCGAGCCGGAAGGTAGAGATGGATATCACTAATACAGAAATGCTGTGAATGTGATCTATCACTGTCTGACGTGGCTCTAGTGAGGAATTCTACTATAATTACAATTAATTTTCTTTGACACTTATGCTTAATAAATCATTCATGGGGGAACAATAAACAAAACAAAAACAGCTGCTTTCAAAGAAGGACAAGGAAGAAAGAAAAAGGTAAATACTACACCTGTCAAAACAAGATAAAAACCCAGTCTCTTGTGTCAAACTCAAACAATTTATACACACAGCCACCACAAGAACTCCACACCCTGTTAACACATTACATTACTACTGCAAATTAGTTGTGTATGAGTAGAAATGGTAAGAGACAGGGTTTGTCTTTTCATACTTGGTTTTAGATTGCAGGGTTTTGTTCAGTGTGTTGCTTTACCTGTAGTAACCCTGTTTATCTTTGGAGTACATCAACTTGTCAATACACGGCCGCTCATCAACTTTTTCCTCCCATTTCCCATCAGTCCATCCCTCAGCGTAGTTTTGCAGTACCATAACCTGGTCAATGAAGGGGCCTCCATTCTCTAGATCCAAGGGAGAACAACTGATTAAAAAGTGGTGAATATGCATTGTGAAATAGAACCATTGATGTAGCATAGAATAAAACGCTTAAAAATATGTATTTTCTCCATTTATATATAAACAATATACAGATAATGAGGTGTCAATAGATTCTTATGCCAGACGACAAATGAAAACCTTTCAGAATATGTAACTAGTCTGGATCACCAAAATTAAAAGCTCACCAGCAATGAATTCCTCATACTCAATGACAGGAACATTGGCCTGCAGGCTATTGAGGCTGAAGAACTCTCCCCACGGGATGCGAATCTGGTGGATGTTGGAGCTCTGCCAGTGGTAGAGGCGACCCCATGGAGGCAGCACCAATACCCAGTCATCCCCCTCCTTTCTCAAAGTCTTCACCAGGGAGGCCATGCGAATATAGACATCTCTCCGCAGATTGAAACCCTCGGGGGGGTTCACGTCATACAAAAGGTACCTGAGATGACAAGTAAGGACATGAGGCATCAAGCTCTTTGGTCAGTGAACACAAGGGTAAAGGCTAACTGTCTACATCTAACCTACCACAGTCAAGTATCATCTCTATTTGTCATAACAAAGATGATACCTTTCAAATTATGTACCTTTACAAATTGTTTACGCTACCTTCATAATTTAAAGCATTTTATAAATATATTCCTTCTATAAATCGTTTAAATATATACATTATGTGGTTTAAGTAATCTAGCCTTTAACTATCCAGACAGTTGACATCCTGTGCCAACATTTCAGAGGTGGTTTGTTGATGGAACTGGATGATGGCAACTGTCCAACAGCAAATAGTCATACAGGAGCTTCACGAACAAAATAGTGCCATGACATAATATGCAGAGGTCAAATGGGAGAGTCAAGCATTACACCAATAGTTGTATAATGTTGTAAATGGTCAACATACTGTGGTCAATGAAAAAAATGCATAGTGCAAATTCTAGATACAAATGCAACATGTTGGTAATACATGTTTATGACATTGAGAGCACCATCCTACCCAGTTGTTGTGGGGAGAGTACTGCAAGCTTATTATGCACAGAGCGATCATGCTGCAAACAAATGCTAAATGCACAGGTAAAACTACCTGTAGTCTAATTCCTACCAGCGAACATCAACAAACCTCAAAATCCGATAGTGATCGGACATAATTTCGTGACACAAGATGTACATAACATCCCCTAACAAACGCTAAAGTATTTCATAAATCTGAACACGAATTCGGTGGTCCATTATTTCTTAAGAACTACTATATTCAGTCTTGTCAAATTAATCCCCCGTCATAACGTTAATTTGCGTTAACGTGCCCCAATACGTCTCGACCTGTAAGGGGTGAAAAATAAAAGATTCAAGTGCTGCTTAATGAACCATTTATACACCGAAGTCCACTACAAACCAATAGTGTTTCGAAAATTGTATTATGGGATTGGTCTACAAAGAGTGTATGGTTCTAATGCGCAAACAGACATTAAAGTGGCTGCTTTCTGAATTGAGTCATGTTACACCTTTACCGTACCTTTTAGACTGCAGGGCTTATCAACACAAGCGGTCAAT
Source organism: Gymnocephalus cernua (assembly GCA_023631565.1). Lineage (NCBI taxonomy): Eukaryota > Metazoa > Chordata > Actinopteri > Perciformes > Percidae > Gymnocephalus > Gymnocephalus cernua. Next base: position 13,382,367 of record CM042434.1, read on the forward strand.
TCTGGCAAACAGGATCGAAATACAGTCTTAAAAGGGCAAGCGTGTAACCTGAAAATGTAGTTACCGTACAAATAAACACGACAATTACAGTTGAACAAAAAAGCCTAACTGTAACGAATCCAATGTTAGCATAGAGTAGCTAACGTTAGCTAACAGTAACTTAACATGTCAGGAATCTCACCGTAGATCTCTAGCGGCAGCGATGGGTAAAGTAGCCGTGTGGCTTGCACTGAACACATTGTCGGCGTTTACCGTTTGTATTGCTGCAAAAACGACGAAAACAGACAAACTAAATGCAATAAACGAATAGATTGAAGCAATGAATACCACTGGTAAATGCACTGCTTTGTGCGCCATATTTCCTCAGAGCCACGCACTTCCGGAAGGGTAAAAAGCGTCCTTGCAGTTGCTGAGCAACCAGTAGTGATATGCAGCTTGCATCAATGCCAAAATGGCCAAACGTATACACATTGTTCAATGTCTAACTTTACAGATCTGTTTGAACAATTTCTTAGATTTTTAGGTAATTTCAATAAATGTGAAATCTGAAATGTAAATGTAAGAACTGTAATAGCCTACCATATGAGAACTAACAAACCCAGCTAGAAATAATAATAAAAAAAACTGTTGGCATGATTTTATAGCCTAAATCATGTTTTATTGTTAAATGTGGCACAGTAACGTTAGATCTTTAGGAATAACTATATCTGTGGATGACTACATAGTAAGCCTATCATCAATGTGTTTTTTCACAAATAGACTGATTTATATTTGCTTATAATAATAAGTTGGATTCATGTTAAGGCATTTTCATTTTTGAAAAAAATAATAGGCTATTATAAATTGGTGGGCCACCAATTTTTATATTTTTTTAACCCTAGCCCTAACCCTAACCCTGCAGTAACTCTGAGGACCCCCTAGGGGTCCCGGACCCCCTGTTGAACACCTCTGGGCTAAAGGAAAGAAACATGTCCAAAATGCCTGAACGAAGACAAATGGTAAATGTGATTTTGGAGAATGAAAAAAGATATTTAGTTACTTCCATGAGAAAGACACCTTTATCTGCAGTGATGAGTTCCTGCACCTCCCTTGAATTCATGCCCAGAAGGTTCTTAATTAGTACATTCTATTTGGACTTCATGAGGAGCGTGCTATAGGTGGTAAGAAGGATGGCGTTCACTTATTCAAGTAGGAAATGTGTATCAATTTAGAGCAAAACATAATGCCACATGCTGACAGAAGAATGTCTGTATCTTTTGCAAACTCACCATATGCTTCAGGGATGTTGTGCTTTTTGGCAAATTCTTCAGCAAGCCACAGGTCCCTCACTGTGACAGCTACTATCTGAGGATGAACACACAGTTATAGTAAGGCAGCATTCACTAAAATTCAAATAAAAAAGACAATGTGAGCAAAAATCTGTCGATTAATGAAGAGGAGAAACCATAATTTAACAAATAAGTAAACCTTAAAAGATAATTTCACTTACTACCACATAGCTACATTTATTAGCGTGTTGGGGGAAAGAAATGGAAAATTGTATGTAGCCTATATTGTGATTTTTTTGTGACAATGTTTTATTTGTTTTTACCAATATACCACCTAAATATTTTCTGTTTATGGCACTGACGACAACTACATCATATCCGTTTCCAGCAAAACAGACCGAAAAAAGATAATGCAGAAAATACATGCTATGTAGGCCTACTTCTTTAGGCCTACAAATGAAATAAATGTCAGACTGATATAATGTGCATTCTTTTTAGAAAACAATTAGTTTTTACAAATGTCTCATGATATATTGTCTCTACAAGTGAATAATTCAACTTTTGTTTTTGTTAAAGGTGCTCTAAGCGATGTCACACATTTTTTAGTCTACAACATTTTTTGTCACATACAGCAAACATCTCCTCACTTTCTGCAAGCTGCCTGTCCCCTGATCACACTGTAAACAAACGCGGTCTCTGTAGACAGCCCAGGCTCCACAAACGCCAACAGAAATAAACTGTGCCAACCTGCACCACGAAGCATAACAAACAGTCTTCCAGCGTTCCAGCCAATAACCGAAAAGAAGAATTTGGGGTTGGCGGTTAGTGCGCGGAAGCACGGAAGGGAGGGAGAAGGGATGGGATAAGGGAGGGGCGAGCTAGCCTCATTTTGTTTGAAAATACTTTGAACGTCAACAAGAAGTGCCGTCACCCGACAACGCTTAGAGCACCTTTAAAGAAGGAAAATAAAATCGCAATAGCTCTAAAATAGCAATAAATGAAAATTGCAATACAAATCTAATCGGCATCCATGTATCTTGAAAGAATTGATCGAGACAAATGCATCCCAGCCCTAACATTAATGGACACATTTATGTAGGCTTCTTATAAAAGTTATTAGGTGTGGTGTAAGGTGTTGCATACCAAGGTTTATTGCACTTGTGGGAATTAGATGGAATTAGATACATTTCTTCTTCCTTGAATGGGACCTAGTGTTACATAGAAGACTGTTCAGAAGTGTGCAGTGGTTAAAGAATATAGTCTATGGGGTTAAAGGCAGACCTCTCTGTGTTACAGACTGAAGAAACTAACTGATGTTTCTTCAGGATGAAGTGCTTGCTGAAGGGCACCACTTGTGGTAATGGGGCAAACTCAGATGTTTGACTAATTGGAACAGTTGTATATAGGCTATCTCTATTTGTGTGCATGTTTATATTTTTAATTCAGTAATTTATAATATTTTCAGACCCACTGATCTACTGAGGCTTAGGCTATACTATCGCAGGTTTATGATTAATTAATTACTTCCTTTGTGAAGTTACACGAAAATCTATTTATGCAACATTTTGGTAACGTGTGTAACGTTACATTCAATGTATTTTTCATCAAAAGTTACTTTGTGATCTTCGGGAGTCAGGGTCCATTCAGCCGAAAGTCATGATTAATTTTGCCTGCACTGCATATTCCCCAGCCTGTTGCCATTGCAAGCTAGCTGTGATTAACAACGCAACGTAGTAAATTCTGCTAACGTTAACCTAATTAAGATGCAACCTATACATACATTACATAACTTTGCAATGTGTTGATTTCTGCACTCGTAAGAATATCAAGCCAAGCCTCTGCAACCTCCACTAGGGGACACCTTCACATTCTAGTAGCCTAAATGGAGTTTCCACAGTATCTCACTATCTAAATAAAGCCTGTATACCATACATGATTATGTATCACATTTCAGACTGAGTTAGCTTGATAACTTAATAACCAAAGTTGGGACATTGTATGTTTTGTACAGTCTATATACTGTGAAAAAAAAAAAAAAAACTAACTATAGGTTGGGACATGGACTGTCTTAAAAACAGCTGTTCTAAGGTTTCAGCAAAGTTACCCAGCATGCACTAAAGGTGGATGACTCAGGAATAGGAGTTCAGGAATAAGGAGGATTTATCTTTTGGTATTTAAAAAATATGCCAAAAACTCAAAGATGATAAAGTCTTCATCTTACCAAATTGATATGAGGGTTTTTTCATACTAACCAATGTCTGAACTACCCTAGAAATAAGTTTCTTCTTAGTGGAAGTGACTTCTTAAACTGGATTTCACTGAGCCTTGAAGCTGTAAAACTGCTGGCATTCCAACAAAATAAGGTTAAGCAATGACAAACTTGCCTAACACTGTATTTATGTAGTACAAAATCATGGGTACAAACATTGGGTATAAAATATGATACAAATTAGATGATCATTTTCATCATTAAAATATGAATAAAATGTTAAATGACTAACAGAAACAGAAGGATTTGTTTTTTAAAGTAAAAAGAAGAAACATATTATGGGGAAAGATTTATTGAGAAACAACAGAGGTTTCAAACTTATAAAAATCAGAAATCTTATTGATAAAATAGGTATACATTGACACAAAAGCAGTCTAAATTAATTTTGATGGCACAACAAAAAAGTTTTACAGGTAGGTAGGTCAATTTTGAATTTAAAAAGGTAAATCAAAACAAAAGAATATTTCTAAATTTGAAATAAATTGTCTATTTAATACATAGACTGGTTTTGTCATCGAAAATAAATGGCAAATGCCAAATTAGCCCATCTAATATTCCTCTCCTTCCTCTTCTTCGTCAAAGGAGTCAATCCCAACCTCTTCATAATCCTTCTCCAGGGCAGCCATATCTTCTCTGGCCTCTGAGAACTCTCCTTCCTCCATGCCCTCCCCAACATACCAGTGGACAAAGGCTCTCTTGGCGTACATGAGGTCAAACTTGTGGTCGAGACGGGCCCAGGCCTCAGCGATGGCTGTGGTGTTGCTCAGCATGCACACAGCTCTCTGCACCTTGGCCAGGTCTCCTCCAGGAACTGCAGTGGGAGGCTGATAGTTGATGCCCACCTTGAAGCCTGTGGGGCACCAGTCTACAAACTGGATGCTGCGTTTGGTCTTGATGGCTGCAATGGCCACATTGACATCTTTGGGCACCACATCACCACGATACAGCAGACAGCAGGCCATGTATTTACCATGACGAGGATCACACTTCACCATCTGATTGGATGGCTCAAAGCAGGCGTTTGTGATCTCAGCAACTGACAGCTGCTCATGGTAGGCTTTCTCTGCAGAGATGACTGGAGCATAGGTGGCCAAAGGGAAGTGGATACGAGGGTAAGGCACCAAGTTGGTCTGAAACTCGGTCAGGTCAACATTCAGGGCTCCATCAAAGCGAAGTGAGGCGGTGATGGACGAGACTATCTGGCTGATGAGCCTGTTCAGGTTGGTGTATGATGGGCGTTCAATATCGAGATTCCTGCGGCAGATGTCGTAGATGGCCTCGTTGTCCACCATGAAGGCGCAGTCAGAGTGCTCCAGGGTGGTGTGGGTGGTCAGGATGGAGTTGTAAGGCTCTACTACAGCTGTGGAAATCTGGGGGGCCGGGTAGACAGCAAACTCAAGCTTAGACTTTTTGCCAAAGTCAACAGAGAGTCTCTCCATCAGCAGGGAGGTGAAACCAGAGCCAGTGCCTCCACCAAAAGAGTGGAAGACCAGGAAGCCTTGGAGACCCGTGCACTGATCAGCCTACAGATACAAAGAAACAATGACAAAGACTGGATAAAAATACAGTAATGCAAAGCATTGCTTCACACTGCTTTATATTTGTGTGTATGATCATGAAAGAAAAGGAAATCTACAGTATCTTCACAGATCTGCATAAAGGTTCCACATACATGCAACCTACCGTCTCTTTCAAAAGGCTGCTCAGGCCCATTCTGCATCCACTTTTATTCAGCACCAATAGCGGTGTGAGCTTCCATTCTATAACATGGCTAAATATACTGTAGATGGGATCTGACTGCAGTTCTGACTGTTTTCTGTGAAAATGAGCTGTTGACTGTAAGGAGCCCTGTTAGGAGGGCAAAGCCAGTGTGAATGCAAATTTTGCAAAAGTCACAACTACAAGTGCCTTACCAGTTTGCGGATTCTGTCTAGTACGGAGTCAATGATCTCTTTGCCGATAGTGTAGTGGCCACGGGCGTAGTTGTTGGCTGCATCTTCTTTTCCTGAGATCAGCTGTTCTGGGTGAAATAGTTGACGATACGTTCCTGTGCGCACCTCATCTGGGAAATTAAAAGACAGAAGCCACAGTTGCGAAAACTATTTCATCCGTTATAGAAAATGCTATTACGGGATAAATCATTTCACATGCTCACTGTGACACCTCATTCTTTGATCTATCACAACATGCAGATGAAAATGTGTGTGGTTTGGTAAAAGAAAAAGGTAAAATAAGTGAGACAACTTCATCCTCAAAACAAAGTTCAATATAACCTCTATGCTGGATTGAGAATGATGGATGATTAGATTAACTTCTCTCAATTTTCACATCTATCTTGCACTTATCTATGCCACAAAGTTAGATACTACCATCTTCTGAAATTGCTGACATCTAAGAACATAACAAGCTCCACGTGATAACACTACTGACCAATGACAGTGGGTTCCAGGTCAACAAAGATTGCTCTAGGGACGTACTTCCCAGCCCCAGTATCACTGAAGAAGGTTGTGAAAGAGTCGTCGTGGCCTCCCACCGGCTTGCAGTCGGGCATTTGGCCGTCTGGCTGGATGCCGTGTTCCAGACAGTAAAGCTCCCAGCAGGTGTTCCCCATCTGGACCCCAGCCTGGCCTACGTGAACAGAGATGCATTCACGCTGGAAGAGAGGAAGAGGAGAAGTTGAAAAAGCGGCCAGAGAAAAGGAGAGAAGGGAAATACAGTGGAGGGAAGACAAAGTGGCAATGCAGGGAAGGGAAAGGGTTGCATACTCTTAGCAACTGTTGTTCTTTTCCAGTGAGCTAAGAGCTTTAAACATAGTGAAGGGATTTTTGCGTTGGAGAATTTTATTGGCAAATTGTATCTTAAGCAGATTTTACACAAACGCTACAGTTGCAGCAGGAATGCAAAGGAGTCATTTAGAACTCAGCCACTAGATGGAAGCAAAGAGATAGAGATATATATATATATGGGGAAGAAGGTTGAAGTCGAAAGAACAAGCAAAAAGGATTTGCTGCAGAGTCACTGCAGGAAATCTGCAGTGTAATCTCCCTAAATAAATTAGTCAACCATCAGAGATTTTACCACTGCAGGAAATGTATGCAAAGGTAGCTGTCCCTTTACAATATCAGGTAGTATGGGACTGTGCTAGTAATGCTGTGAATCAATATGACAGACTGTTTTATGGCAATACTGGATTTTTAAATGATTTTGTAAATCAATGTGATGAAAAACCTTGATTTGTCTGGTATCTTGCTGGATTAGGCTACTTCAACATTCCTGTCTGGTTAGTACTTTCCCCCAAAAGTTGTCAATTGATTTCCCAGAATAGTAATATAAAAAAATGACATACAGAAGATTGTATCCATATCACCCACCCCTAGTTCAGAATGTAAACAAAAAAAATATTCACATATGTCCATCACAAGTTACCTGAAGTCTATCTTGCCATTGTTAAGCAGGCATCGTAAAAACATCTTCCTATTACTTTATTTACACGATCAGACCTATGGATCAGACGAGGGTGAGGGATGGGGAGCAGTATAGGTGGAAGGTATAATAGGGAATGACCCTGTAAAATCTGTTGATCAACAAGGAGTTTTTAGATATATTCTATACTATAATAAGCTATGTAAAGCAAAGGTGACCCTACCTAGACAGGCCTGGGTTTCCAAGTTAGCAGAGGTCTTTGCAGCAGCTATTTTAGGTTCTTCATACTAACCTGACACCTAGCAGCAAAGGCTCAGTTACTGTTTCAGTAGACACTGACTGGCAGTCCCCAAAATAGTGATCACTGCAGGGTTAAACGTTACACTCGATCTGCTTTTAATGTTAGTTGAAAATGATAAATGTAAAGGCTAAAAAAAAAAAATCCATATTCTGTATTTTGAACCAGTGTTTCACCTAAATATTTTCTGTTTTTACGATAACGCTGACGGCGACTACATCATATCCTTTTTCTGACCGAAAGCAGAAAATACATGTGATGTACTTCTTTACAAATGCAATAAATGTCAGACTGACGTGATGCGCCATTTTTTAGAAAACAATTAGTTTGTAGAAATGTTTCATGATCTTGATATCTTGTCTTTAAAAGTCTATTATTCAACTTTTGTTTTTGTTAAAGCAACATTATGTAACTTTTAGCTGCAGCTGTAGTTCCAATGAGACCAATGAGTTCCAATGAGACTTCACCACAAGCATAAAGTAACAATAAAAAATTCAAGACAAAGTACACTCAAACCAAACTTCTCCTGTCCCTAGAACCTGTTAGGGTGTGTCTGTAATTTGACGTAAACAAGGGCCTGTCTGAGCCCACATAGACTTGAGATTCCAGTTTTGACCTGTAGGGGGACCGTCCCCATACAGGTCAGAATATGACCTCATATTCTACTTAAATCAGTCCCTCCAGAAAAACGTGGAGTTTTTTTGTAATTGTTGTGGGCAAAAATCCTTGATTATGCGGCACGTTTTCTTAAAAAATGTGATGGAATATGTGGGATATTTATGCAATTTTATGCGATGAAATTGCGGGAACTTGCAAAAACTGCGGTTTGATGAAAAAGAGGGAAAAAAAAGCGATTCCCCCAACACCGTGTTCTCACTAGGCGAAATTACATCACTTCATAACGTTCCCATGGCAACAGGGGAAAATGGCTGCTCTTGTGTGAAGTAAAAGCAACATTTTTCAACTTTCTGCTGAGATATGTGACTTTTTTGCAACGAAAATGCGGGGATTATGAAATCATGCAAGCCCCGCATATTTTGCGAGTAAATTGGCAATTAATGCGGCGAAAGTGTGGCGTATTTTAAAAAATGCGGCCCCAGCATAAATATGCGGACTTTGGCTGATTATGCATTGAATTCTGCGATCGCATAATCACGTTTTTCTGGAGGGACTGTTAAATAGTGTTTCTGAAAACATTTTCAGCGACAAATAGGCCATGCAGTTGCTGAATCTGTCTTCATTTCAGATCGACAAAGGTCAGTTTAAAAGATTTTCGTCAGATTTTGAGAGGCTACCCGCTCGCCATTTCCGGCTTAGTCCGAACGACCTTGTCTCGAACACGTCGGGTTGGCCAAAATGAAGGCCGACAGCTCCTCCAATGGATGACGGTACGGAACACGTCGAACAGACTCGAGTTACTGACCTCGCCAGACTGCCCCATGGCCGATAATCGGCCCGGTGTGTCAGCGGCCTAAATGTTACATAATGTTGCTTTAAAGAAGGAAAAGAAAAATCACAACACTATCGAATCGCAATACTTTTAGAATCGCAATAAATGAAAATCGCAATACAAATTGAATCGGCACTTAGTATCGTGAAAGAATCCAGCCCAAATATTTTCTCTCAAAATGAGATTGTTCATTGAATGCTGGGATATTAGTTTTCATCACCACAAGCATAAAGTAACAGTAAATAATTCAAGACAAAGTACACTCAAACCAAACTTCTCCTGTCCCTAGAACCTGTTAGGGTGTGTCTGTAATTTGACGTAAACAAGGGCCTGTCTGAGCCCACATAGACTTGAGATTCCAGTTTTGTTGGTCACTAAAACGAATAATCTACAGAGAGCGAGAGAGAGGAAAAATGAACAAGATAGAAACAAAGAGAAATCAATTTGTTAAAAGCTTTTTCAGGTCAGCAGACAGACGAGTAGAGATCCCTTAATACCCCATCGTCAAAGTGCAATCTGCTTCTATAACAGGAAAATAGACATTATGTACCATAAAGTCAAGGTGAGGATAGATAAATATGATTTCATGGAATCTTGTCCAGAGACCCAAACTGCCATGTATTTAGTCTATTATGACGTGTATGAAACCATGCTCCAAGAGCAAAAGCAGACATATTAATTCATCTTTCCATTTAATTCATCTTTCCATTTTGTACGTTTACATGCTGCTTGAATGCTGACTTTGTTATTTAGTTTATTCTTCATTTTCTTTTTAATTTGGTCGAGTGTTCGGTCTGACAGCTTAGTCTAGATCAGGATGTGTCTACAGGCCAGACTGATATCATACTTGGAGTGGATATTCATGGCACTTTGAGGATAATTCAACATGATTTTGGAGACCCTATCCATTTGTAGCACCACCATCAGCCAGAAATGTGTCACCCACAGCAGTGTCAACTATGGATCTAACAAGTGAATGTGCATGAATTTATCGTGGATATTAATGACTATTGTGATGATCATTTTACCTTTCTTCTGTGGCCACCCTCAGGCCAAAATCCCCCATTGAATATGTGTCAAACACTGGGATTAAAGTATGGTAGCTGGAGAACAGTTGTGCGATGTGTTTTAATTTTGATTGACTTGCAGTGAAGCTCACACTGGTAGTAGGCACCTTGCTGTGTGTGCTTTCTCAAAGTAAAAAACTGTGAACCCTTTTCATGCTCTAATTGGCTAAAATAAATGTGCTTTCCTCTTGTGCCTTAGATAGCCCCATTGATTCTGATAAATAATAGATAACCCCGAGGTCTTTCCTGTGGTGATGCCCTAGTCTTTTTCAATCAATCAATCAATGTTGACCAACCTGATAAGCCCTCACTGGCTGACTATTCTACATCGGTTACCCTTCAGGCAAAAAAGGCAACATGCTAAAGATGGATGAAAAAAGTTTAATTGTGCTATAGGCAGCTAGGTCAGGTAATACAAGACTAGAACCACCACTGCACGTAATATACAGAATCCGACTGTTATGACATTTGCTGAGCACATTCGTGCTCACAAGGATAGCCTCTCTTTTGAATTTAGTAGTAGTAGTAGCTCTTGATATTTAAAAAAATAACATAAACAATATAGGAACTTAATGGATCAGAATATTTGATCAGGGCGGGTATACTGTAGGAGTGTACTTAGTACACAATATCATTTGGTTTTATAACCACTCACTACTGATAATGCTAACACTCTGTGTTTATACTACAACACTGTGCAAACAGAACATGTTGCCTGTGTGTGTGTGTGTGTGTGTGTGTGTGTGTGTGTGTGTGTGTGTGTGTGTGTGTGTGTGTGTGTGTGTGTGTGTGTGTGTGTGTGTGTGTGTGTTCAATTCCTGACACTAGACATAAGACTCAAAAAAGGGATTACAATCAATTTCCCCAGTAACATCCCAATTACAGAGGTTGCATTTGGCAGGGATTAGCCTACAGTCCCATTTTACTATGACAACGTGTCTTTGCTTTCTACCATATGGAAGCCACTTTTAAATTGTTGTTGGAAGTTGAAGAAGCCCAGCCCACTGTTAAAACTACTTTACCGTGACTGTTTGAATTTGGAGGGAAAATATTTTCTTACCCTGTCTTACCCTGGAGAAACACTAGTCTAAATCTGAGCTGACTTGTTGATAGACTCATTATGAAACACACCTACATTCCTTGCTGATATGTGTGTGTGTGTGTATATGTGTGTAATATATATATATATATATATATATATATATATATATATATATATATATATATATATATATATATATATATATATATATATACACACACACACACACACACATACACTTTAAATGCTATTAAAGATAATCTCACTTAATATAAATGATACTGGACTATTGATATATTTATAATAAAATAAATGCAAAACGAAAACAAAATCACACTATGTATCAACTATGTTTGATTATGTTTGTCCCTCTGATCATCCCCACCTGCTCACACAGGTCAGCAGCCAGCTCAGCGCTACTGCCAGTCATGACTCTATTTCTGTCACAAGAGTCCTGCTACAGGAAGGCGCAGAGGGGGCAGTTCCGAGGAGTTGCTACATCGCACCACATTGAAAATGCTGAAGATTCACTGACGCACTTCGTAAACTAGCCTGGGAGCCAGACGAATCTGCGAGCTCGTTCCATTTGCTCTGGCAGACATACAGGTCTACGATATAATACGCATTTGCGAATAAGTCACTAGTCACTGTTAGGCTAGTAAAAATGGAACGGCTGGTGAAATATTTACTCACTTTTAGAAAATAAACAAACCGAACTTTGGAGTAGAAATGTATCTCGAACTTAAACTGGAAAATGATAATATACGTACCATTGTAGCTTCTTAGTAGAATGTCCTTTGAAAGAAAAGCAACTTGCAGCTTGTTATATTTTATCTGTGGCTTCTCACAGCGGCCGTCAATGTGGTCCGAGTGAGTGAGTATAATGCCAGGTGGGCGAGGATCTGCCACGCTATGATCAACTGCAAACCCCTCCCACCTGTCTATTTGACGTGTGCGCGCACTGTGAGCGAGCAGGCCACTTTATGTATTGCAAGATACTGCGTGTTATAGAAATTAATTATCTCCAAAAAAAAATATCGAGTCCCACTGTTAGCATTAGCCTGTGTCAAGCATTTCAAACACAACTCCTGGGGAAGTTTTTACAGAATACAAGATGAAATAATGTGTTTCTATTTCCCTATGTTCACACACTGCACACAGAGACAGCAAAATCCTACAGAGAGAGGCTGCAGGAGGCAGGTTAGTTTATGCACGGTTAAAGGGTAATGGATGAAAGTGAGTTTTAAGATGACTCCTTAAAGCATCTATTGAGAGGGGAAATGTATGGAAAGAGAAAGGGAATGCTATAGGTTTGGGGTGGCTATTGAAAAAAAAAAACTCTGTCAGCATAGCACTTAGCCCTGGATCGAGGCATAGATAGAGACAGTTTAGTACAGAGTAATGTACAGAGCAAATCGGCTCATTTATTATAAGGGGTTTTCTGCCTGGCTAGCTTTTTAAGATTATAATTCATAATATGTTTTTTTTAAATCAAAAAAGTATTATCTACCTACCTGATCAAATTGCTATTACTTTTGTTTTGGACATCATATTCATTCATTTAACTGATCAATTACATTGCCTCACTCACATATTGTTTAATTCATAGCCAGCAGTGTGTCTCCACTTTCTTACATGATGATGGTCTAAATGCTAAACACATCTCAATACTGTCTAATAGCCTAACAACATGTGTGTAGGGAAACAAATCCCCTTTTCTTTCTTTTTGCATTAATCATTCATTTCAGTAGCATTTTATTTGCCAATACTTTCCTTAATCACATTTTTATTCCCCTGTCTCTAATTTGAAAAGCCCATCACTTTTGGTGCCCTGGAAATCCAATCCCCCACAAAGCAATTCAAACTGCCCTTCTTGCCGCATGTAATAGTCACGCCTACAGTCAGTTACTGTATCTCGTGGGTGGGACGAATATCCTGCAAACCGATCCATAACAGCAACCCTCCCCAGACTACCATTTTACTGGATATGCTGTCATTGTAACCATTTGACAGCTAGAGGTCGTAGTTGTTTCACCATGAGTCACTGAATGAGAAATACTGTTTTACTCATACTCATTCATTCATTTTACTCAACAGACAGTCCATGTGACATCCTAAGAGTAGAAGTGTTTTTTTTTCACCACTACAGCAGGACCTGTAAAGTATTTATGTATTTATGTTACTCTTCAACTACCATGCTTTCTGTGTAAATTGGGATTGTAAGATTCTAATTTGTGATGTCATATACCATATGTGGCTCTCAATACAATTACAAATATTTACATTTCCACATATTTAATTATCATGACCTCAAAAAATGTGCAAATTATCTCTTCATCTCATTGATTTGTTCTGCTCTGGGTCTTTTTCTTTCTTTCCAGCACTGGCATTATTATGACCTATTAGTGAAAAGACTTAATCGTGGGGCGTTGTTTGAGACTTATACTCTCAAACAATGGAAGTAGGACATAGCTTTATGACTCAGGCAACACCTATCAAAGAAGAAGACAACAGCAAGGTGTATGCTTTCCCAGTGATATTTAACAATACTTCAGCTCACAGAACATGAACCAGACCTAAAGATTTGGTAGCGTGATTCGTAGTGATGATTACTGCAATGTCCTTTTTTCTGGTCTTCCAAATTGTACCACTAGAGGCCTTCAACTTGCACAGAACACACAGCCAGAATCCGGACAACAACTAGAAAATATGATCACATAACACCCTTTATGGCCTCTCTTTCCTGGCTACCAGTGCAAGCTATAACGCTGATTTTAAGGTTCTTCTTTTTACATATAAGACCCTGCATGGACTCGCACCACCTTATTTATCTGAGCTTATTACACTATATTCACCGGCACGCTCTGTCCACTCCCTTGATGCTGGCTTCCTGCTCATTAGTAAACAAAAAAATCAGTTGGTTATAAAGCATTCTCCTACTGTGCCCCTGATGGCCTCCCACTACATGTAAAAGAAGCTCACATAATTGACATTTTTGAATCTAGATTGAAACCCCACCTCTACTCAATATACTATAGCCAACCATAGCACACCATCCCATCTGCGTCTTTAACAAACAAACCTTTTCACTTATTGTCTTATGTTGCTGGTTTTGTATTGTTTATTTTTACTGCTTTAATGCTGTTCAATTGTTTTGTTGCTGTCTGTTATTTCTGTGTTCCTTTGATTGTAAAGTGCACTGAGACCATGTCTAATGGGGATTTTACACTTTAAATACATTTGATTGATTGATTGTTAATCATCAATTAGGAAACATGTTTCAAATTGACATTTCCATTTACACCACAGTGCTTCGTGAGCTTTGTGTTAAAAGAATGTGATACTGACATCAATTATCTTGTATGTTACAGATGAGTCCCACGGCCCCAGGAGAAAAACAGACTGACTTATAATGAAGAGTTTTTCAGTGCAACTGGCGCTGTGGTATCACTCTTAGCTTCTCTTTGCTCACTCTTTTCTTGGCTGCCACAAATGTGTTCGCAACCAACAGACTCACTCTTGTTGGTTGATGTAATGTCTAATTTTTACTTTTGACATCCATCGTTTTTTGGGAGAAAATAACTGTGACAGCAAGGGGGAACTTTTTGAACAAAGAAGCCATAGATATCTCAAAACAATAGATTATACTGAATCAACATCTCCCATATTACAGTGGATGCCTGTTGTTGGTCTTGAAAGTGGTTTGACTTGTCTTAATGCAGAGCAGATTGTTCTGCCTTTGAGCCATGATATTGTATTGAATTTGGGATATTCCTGCCAACTGAAACAGGCAGAACTCTACCGCTATACAACTGAAACTCATGTTGAGAAGAATTGTGAGCATGTGATCTAAACAACCTACTGGAAACCAATGGCTTGGGCTGGGCGTGGGAATTTAAATGGAGACAAGGACACCCATCGTGGATTTAAAATCATGATTATGTGCCTTGTTTTTGCCTTTGGTCTTTCATGTTGCATATAGCGAAACTAATCTGGCAGCCAGTTGCTGTTTACTCCACGTCAGCTGACGCCTTAAGAGGCAATTCACATGTTTGTTTCTCTACCCTCCCAAAGGGGTTGAACAACTGAGGAAGGAGGAGCACACATCACATTGTATTTCTTAATAAAGACTGACTTATGAAAAGAGTGTGGGAAAAGTGCAAGTGATGTGCTTGACAAACAATGTATATTATTTTAATAAAACTGTACGTTTTAATTTTCTAAAAGTGCCATTGGAATTCAGCACACAATAGATTTTGTCTTTCCATAAAAAAACATTTTTAACAAAACGTTGAAGTTTCATCTTGTATTTTTAGCATGTATTCTATGTGAGACAGACATCTTTAGAAGAAGTGCAACAATGAATATGCTAAAGATCAGAATCTTTGCAAATTTTGTGTCAAGTTCCCACATATTGATACATAAAAAGCATACAGCATAACAATGTGATATTGAAAAAGTCAGTAATAGTGAATAGCTGGATTGTTCCCACCTTACCTCACCGTTATTTGACAGTGACACTGCAATTTCTCAGACTCTGATCCTGATCATAAATATCCCTGCTATAAAACAACCTCAAAGCAACAGGAGTGTTATAAGCTACATCAAGTCATATATTAGAAGGTGCCGATACATATAGGTTACCTTCCCCTCATCTGGGGTTCTGCTTCTGCTTTCTGAAACATGAGGTGCATATACAAACCAGTAGTCACAGACTCACACAATGAAGAGGGTGGTGACCTCATTTTGCATTGTGTATTTGTCTGTAAAGAGGATGATCTTATCCTGGTCTCATCAGTATGTTCTCTGATTACAGCTCAGATCAAATAATTGTTCACCTTAACCTGCAGGTATAAAATAGCACAGAGTAACACAGCTGTCTCCAGCACTACATCTTCTTACCGATACCTGGACATTGGAGAAGAGAGATAAATTATGGTAAGAAAAGTGGGTTGCTGGTGTAAAACTTACTTTAAGTGTATACTGCTGTATGTATTTTGTACTGTATTTGAGCAGTTAAATATGTGTAGCAGAAATATGGAAAGGAAACAGATGTGTCTGGTAATTGAACAGTGTTCCTCGCTCTCTGCAGCGTGAATGTATCTCTATTCATGTGGGCCAAGCTGGGGCTCAGATGGGCAATGCATGCTGGGAGCTGTATTGTCTGGAACATGGGATCCAGCCAGACGGACAGATGCCCAGTGACAAGGCCACTGGAGGAGGAGATAGCTCTTTCAATACCTTCTTCGGTGAGACAGGAGCAGGAAAACATGTTCCCAGAGCCATCTTTGTTGACCTGGAACCTACTGTCATCGGTCAGTGCATGCTGATGATATATTACAGAGATTGGATGTTTTCATGTATTTATGAAGTTTTATTATTAACAAAGCTATATGTGTATTAGAGAATAAATGTTGCCGTTGTAGAAACATTTTAATGTCAAGCTCTTGAGAGTGATTCAACTTTAGGATCCCTCATTCAATGAATATGTTTGTCTCCAGACGAGGTGCGTACAGGAACCTACCGGCAGCTGTTCCATCCTGAGCAGCTGATTACAGGAAAGGAAGATGCTGCCAACAACTACGCCCGTGGACACTACACCATCGGCAAGGAGATCATTGATCTGGTTCTTGACAGGACTCGTAAACTGGTGAGAGTTTAGCTAGTTTGCTGGACAGGTTTAGCATTTTCGCAGGCTTGTCTTCTGACTAAAGACAATTTTGTTTTTATTTTTAAGGAGTTTTTAAAAATAAATGTCCCGAACAGCGGGGTTTTCTTGTCATACATTTTGATATTGTGAACGGAAGTGGGATTTTAAATAATCAAATATTTTTTTTCTTTTCAGGCTGATCAGTGCACTGGCCTGCAGGGGTTTCTAATCTTCCACTCTTTTGGTGGAGGCACTGGCTCAGGTTTCACCTCCCTGCTGATGGAGAGACTCTCTGTTGATTATGGCAAAAAGTCTAAGCTTGAGTTTGCTGTCTACCCGGCCCCCCAGGTCTCCACAGCTGTAGTAGAGCCTTACAACTCCATCCTGACCACCCACACCACCCTGGAGCACTCTGACTGCGCCTTCATGGTGGACAACGAGGCCATCTACGACATCTGCCGCAGGAACCTCGATATTGAACGCCCATCATACACCAACCTGAACAGGCTCATCAGCCAGATAGTCTCGTCCATCACCGCCTCACTTCGCTTTGATGGAGCCCTGAATGTTGACCTGACCGAGTTTCAGACCAACTTGGTGCCTTACCCTCGTATCCACTTCCCTTTGGCCACCTATGCTCCAGTCATCTCTGCAGAGAAAGCCTACCATGAGCAGCTGTCAGTTGCTGACATTACCAACGCTTGCTTTGAGCCAGCCAATCAGATGGTGAAGTGTGATCCTCGTCATGGTAAATACATGGCCTGCTGTCTGCTGTATCGTGGTGATGTGGTGCCCAAAGATGTCAACTCTGCCATTGCAGCCATCAAGACCAAACGCACCATCCAGTTTGTAGACTGGTGCCCCACAGGCTTCAAGGTGGGCATCAACTATCAGCCTCCCACTGCAGTTCCTGGAGGAGACCTGGCCAAGGTGCAGAGAGCTGTGTGCATGCTGAGCAACACCACAGCCATCGCTGAGGCCTGGGCGAGTCTCGACCACAAGTTTGACCTCATGTACGCCAAGAGAGCCTTTGTCCACTGGTATGTTGGGGAGGGCATGGAGGAAGGAGAGTTCTCAGAGGCCAGAGAAGATATGGCTGCCCTGGAGAAGGATTATGAAGAGGTTGGCACTGACAGCATGGGAGAGGAGGGTGAAGGAGAGGAATACTGACTTTCCTAAGGCCTGCATTTAGGGCAAAGTACATTGATATTGAATTATTGTAGTGAAGAAAAAATGTAGGTCAAATAATTTGGTTCAGAAAATAACACATTTGAATGATCCCAAATATGAACAATATCCTCAAAACAGAGCAAAATGGTAAATAAAAAAAAAACTCGTTCACCATTTTAAAATTTAAAAAGTTGCACCATAAGGACCTTAAGCATATTCTGCATACTGTGACACACATTAACAAAACAAAACTGATCCAAAGGTTTAGCTGTACATTTTAAAGCTTAAAAACAGGAGGATTACATTTGACAAAATCATTAGTTATAGTACTGTGTAAAAACATGGTAGTAGCATCAAAGCAAAAAAAAAAAAAAAAACAGAAAAGAAAAGAAAAGAAAACCAACTTGTGGTCGGACATATCTTGTTTTGGGGCATTCAAAGATATTTTCTTTCTGCCGTATCAGTCTGAAAAACCTTCTCTTTTGTGCACCTCCCCCCACTATCCTCTCCCATGTGGAATGTAAGTTATGAAAGGGCTCCTATGTCAGTTTATATACCATTCAGCTGTGACTGTGTGAGAGCGGTAGGGAGAGAAAATAACTGACTAACTTCACTGACTGGTGTTGTATGTGTAGCCCATACTCAGACAGTGGCCTGCAGCAACAATAGGATCCCAGTTATGTATGAATCACAGCTTTGTGATCCAAAGAGGCTTGTTGAAAAGTTGTACCAAGGATAAGCAACAAACTGGCCTTGACATTTCATGGAACCGTTGTTTGTTTTTAATCTTTTACATTTCAGTGGTGAGTTGATTTCCAATGTGATGCTTCTCTGTGCATTCCAAATGAGCCGATTAAACTGAAACTCTGCATGTTGCAATGTCATTTGTGTCATCTCACATTACTTGTAAGCACTCTTACTGCTAACCATTTACTTTTCCTACCATTTAAATAATATGATTATAAAGAACTTCATAGTGTTTTCCTTTTTTCCAGATCATCATTGTGTGAATATTTATTTAACGATTTAAATACAGACAAAGGGTGTGTGTGTGTGTGTGTGTGTGTGTGTGTGTGTGTGTGTGTGTGTGTGTTGAGTCTGTGCGCAGATGAATGCATCCAAGACGCATAATCATTCTCTTAGTTCACAGTCCTTGTTAATGCATATAATGTATTATATGTTGAGAAAACTTCAGGGGTGAACATTTGAATGCTACTGGTAAATTTCCCAAAAAATGATTTAAGCATTGTAATTAAACTATCTGTCACACACACACACACACACACACAACATGAGACAATAGGGAAAAAGTGCATACATAAGCTTCTAGTCTCAAACTGACAGACAAAGCAAATCAATGTAAGGGCGGATAACATCACAGATAGTAATAGGGACTTCCCTTTTTTTCTTTTTTTTTCAAACTGCTGCTCCCTCCCGCCAATGAGCTATGCAACTGCTTGCTGTGCCTTCCTGCCTGCCCCCTCCACATCCTTGCCTATATAAACCCTGACTCTCCCTCTCCTCCTCACTTCTGCCTTGTATCTGAATCCTCAACGTCAGTCGAAGGACAAGCAGACACAATGGTAAGTAACAGCCTGGCTGATGACGTAGCCTTGAAATGTCCTCTCTCTCTTCCCTTTAGCCTCCCTTTGTCTTTGTTTCTTAGCATTAGATTGATTAAACAGTCGAGCCTCTTTAATGCTCATAAGGCCTCTGCTGTGGAGTTGAAGGTTACTGGTACAAGAGCAGCTTTATCCTATTAAGTGACAGTAGTTTTTTATCTGAATGTATGTTATGAAACTTTTTTCAGGGCATGTCTGGTGAGAATTGAAGGAGAGGAATGCCATGGGATAAATACTCATGACTACAAGACTCCATAACTCATTTCTGTACTCTTGGTCAGATGACAGACACTTTTTGAGTTAGATTGCTTTGTCATTTCCATACTTGTTTGATGTAGTACAACTAGTCAAAAAGAAGGAAACACATGTAACTAATAGAAAACAATAACTTGAGGCTTAATAATGTGTTTGTTGAGAAATTAAAGTAGGCCTAATCTTGACAGAAAAGGAGTAATCGGGGTAATCGTGGCAGTGGGGGGATGGATAGAAAGAACAGAGAAAAGAGGAGTGGTCTGGCCTAGACAGTATGAGTTAGTTGGCAGCCATTTTGCAGCTGTTAGGAGTTTTTGGTTGGATAGAGATGTGGAGAGAGGGAGAGAGAGAGAGAGGGAGACATCCCTGACTGTTACATAGCACTATGCAGCTGGACAGGATGGGGGAGGAGAGAGACACAAAAAGGGAGGGGATGAGGAAAGGGAGGAGATACATGATGGAGAAGTGGGGGAAGGTTTTCCCATCTTCTAGAGGCAAGGCCTTCCCGTTTGCCACACAGTGCCTTTGTACTGTATATAGGTTCCACATTCTTTGGGGAAACTCCATAAAATGGGTTAACTGCACTTCATCTGTAGCTACATTTCCTAACTACATTTGCTGGATTCTATAACAACAAAGAGTGCAGACTGTGGACAATCTTATAGCTGCTTTCATTTAAATGCTGTCTTGCTCGTTATGCACTTTGAGCAGCTGAAAGCTTCAACATTCTGCTCTGGCACACAGTTTTCAGCAGTCAACGTTTCTTTGTCAGCTAAGCTGTTTACTCCCTGAACCGAGTGCAGACACAATATAAAAGATTGTCATTAGACATGGAGAAAGAAAGAACATCACAGAACAATAATGAAAAAGGCTTAGAGTGGTCTTTGTTTTTTTTCCACCTTTTTATGACAAATGTAAAACTTGAAAACACTAAACTGAACGTACTCGCCAGCTGATCTGACATACAGTGACGCACACTGTAAAAGTCGGGCTAAATTAATGCTGCAGTGTGTAGAATGCAACAAAAATGCCAGATGTTAAAGTAGAGTGAGACCTCTTCCTGCAGCTCCCCTCTTTGTCATACGGGAAACACATGCGCAGAACAGCCATAAGGAACACACTCTCTCTGAAATGACCTGTGATTGACCAGTCTTTTGTGATGGCTAGATTTTCTGAATACAGAGACAAAAGGAGGTGCAGAAGTCTAGTTTTCTCTCAGACCACTTGAATTACAATATGCTAAAAGATGATTATGCATTTTTGCCCAACAATGCCAAAAATAGAGTGCCCACAGCTTTAAAGCAAATGCAGTAATGCTTTTCAGTTAATCAATTACATCTGATTTTACCAACCTCTCTACCTTCTTTTCTTCAGCGTGAGTGTATTTCCATGCACGTCGGCCAAGCCGGAGCCCAGATGGGCAATGCATGCTGGGAGCTGTACTGTCTGGAACATGGGATCCAGCCAGATGGACAGATGCCCAGTGACAAGACTATTGGAGGAGGAGATGACTCTTTCAATACCTTCTTCAGTGAGACAGGAGCAGGAAAACATGTTCCCCGAGCCATCTTTGTCGACCTGGAACCTACTGTCATCGGTCAGTAATGTGTAAAAGTGTGTAATGAACTTATATGTACACTTGACTTCACAACCCCTAATTTCTATAAGGCAAGGTATACTGTATCTACACTGATTGCACTCTACACTTTGACTTAGACCTAAGTATTGCAGCTTAAATGCTATTTAATATTTAATTACAGTATCTAAGAAAATATGTTTAAAATATTCATACCCTGTGGACATTAGCTTTCTATCTTGTTTTCTTTCACAGACGAGGTGCGTACAGGAACCTACCGGCAGCTGTTCCATCCTGAGCAGCTGATTACAGGAAAGGAAGATGCTGCCAACAACTACGCCCGTGGACACTACACCATCGGCAAGGAGATCATTGATCTGGTTCTTGACAGGACTCGTAAACTGGTGAGAGTTTAGCTAGTTTGCTGGACAGGTTTAGCATTTTGGCAGGCTTGTCTTTTGACTAAAGAAAATTTTGTTCACCAAAAAGGATATTTGCAGAGCGGTTTTCAAATTAAAAACACTGAAGAAATGGAGGTTTTAAAAATAAATGTCCAGAAGTTTCTTGTGACTTCATACATTTTGATATTGTGAACGGAAGTGGGATTTTAAATAATCAAATATTTTTTTTCTTTTCAGGCTGATCAGTGCACTGGCCTGCAGGGATTTCTAATATTCCACTCATTTGGTGGAGGCACTGGCTCAGGTTTCACCTCCCTGCTGATGGAGAGACTCTCTGTTGATTACGGAAAGAAATCAAAACTTGAATTTGCTGTCTACCCGGCCCCCCAGGTCTCCACTGCAGTAGTGGAGCCTTACAACTCCATCCTGACCACCCACACAACCCTGGAGCACTCTGACTGCGCCTTCATGGTAGACAATGAGGCCATCTACGACATCTGCCGCAGGAACCTTGATATTGACAGGCCAACTTATACCAACCTGAACAGGCTCATTGGCCAGATTGTGTCTTCAATCACCGCCTCACTTCGCTTTGATGGAGCCCTGAATGTTGACCTGACCGAGTTTCAGACCAATTTGGTGCCTTACCCTCGTATCCACTTCCCTTTGGCCACCTATGCTCCAGTCATCTCTGCAGAGAAAGCCTACCATGAGCAGCTGTCAGTTGCTGACATTACCAACGCTTGCTTTGAGCCAGCCAATCAGATGGTGAAGTGTGATCCTCGTCATGGTAAATACATGGCCTGCTGTCTGCTGTATCGTGGTGATGTGGTGCCCAAAGATGTCAACTCTGCCATTGCAGCCATCAAGACCAAACGCACCATCCAGTTTGTAGACTGGTGCCCCACAGGCTTCAAGGTGGGCATCAACTATCAGCCTCCAACGGTGGTTCCTGGAGGAGACCTGGCCAAGGTGCAGAGAGCTGTGTGCATGCTGAGCAACACCACAGCCATCGCTGAGGCCTGGGCCCGTCTCGACCACAAGTTTGACCTCATGTACGCGAAGAGAGCCTTTGTCCACTGGTATGTTGGGGAGGGCATGGAGGAAGGAGAGTTCTCAGAGGCCAGAGAAGATATGGCTGCCCTGGAGAAGGATTATGAAGAGGTTGGCACTGACAGCATGGGAGAGGACGATGAAGAGGGAGAGGAGTATTGAAGTGCCAAGCATCATCCGGGCTTTACTATCACATATTCCAAAAGTTATCATGAATGCAATACATTCCCAAAAACACTCTGATAACCTGCGATGGTGATCAATATTCAGTATTATCAATAAAATGTTCTCATGAACCTATTAAATGATGAATTGTGATCATTCTTGAACTCATCCAGTATAGCTTGGCAGCCAATTAAGCAAATATGTTATTGTGAACTACTACAACAATAATAGTCTAGCTAGCCTAAAAAGCTAATACACCTATATACTGAGTCATCTGGAGTTATCTCAGACTATTGAGTTTTGCATTTAACTTTTACAACTGTTACAGATTATTCCTGACTTTCATAGAGGAAACTGGTAACATATGATATCAACAGCACATTGGTGAGAATTGCAAGATTTGCTGTCTATAAAAGATACGTAGAGAAAATACTTGGATAAAATAAAATCATTATTAGTTATCAGTGTAAACATGTATTAAAAGAAAATCTCCATTACACATTTTGTCATGGTTGCTATTAATATAGATGTTTTTTGCTGGATTTCAAAATGTGTGCTTACATGTAGCTTCCATTCATTCATTTACAAAAGAAATTCCAGTTTCTCTGCCTTTGCTAATTTCCTGCCTTTTTGTGCCATGTTGATGATAAGCCACAAAGTATACAATGGGCTGGGCTGGCCTTGTACCTGCAGTTGCTTCCCACAGCCAACAGATGGGAGCAATGTAACCAGCTAGTAAAGCGTGTAAAGTGTGAGTTGGTTTTAGACTGTAGCCTATATAAAGAGGTTTAGTCATGAGTCATGACTGACCAGTCTATGAGCTCATCATGTGATCCTGATGAGTCACGCATTGAACTAAAAGCCTACTTTTTGTTGCACTTCTCTGGTCTACTCAATGTAAATAGCCTACTGTGCTCTCACTCAACAATGAGTTTATAAATTCTCTCTATACAATATTATTCTCCTCTATATGGAAACACTTATCTGTAGTTATAGTCAGCAGTGGAATAAGTATTCAGCTCATAAGTGAAAGTAGGCTATTAGAACATCAGTGTACAAATATCTAATTACAATTAACAGGTATTTAAAATATTAAGAGCAGAACTATTATCAGTAAAATGTACTTAAAGTAGGACTACTCATTATGCACCATAATCGTCCCTGTGAGAATTACATTATTATAGGCCTGCATATTAGTAGCCTACATTATAATTATTACTTAGAGAAGCATGTTAAGGTTTTAGCTGGTAATACTTTTAACTACTTCTTGGATGCTCCAATGTATACCATTGTACACTGACCTTATGTTTGTGTACAATTTTGTGGCTGTCAGATAAACGTAGTGGAGTAAAAGTAAAGGGAAACAAATACTCAAGTAAGTTAGACTCTACTTTATTTATTTTTTTACTTTAGCACAGTAGGCTACAATTGGTTAGCCAACATTTTGCCACTGCATTGCTAACAGTAGGCCTAGCATACAGAAAAAAGATGTTGACATATGAAATATTTAGAAACATCTGTGAACAGCCTGTTGGTCTAGAACCTGAACGGTTGGCCATAGTAGGTTTTCGTGACTACCATCAGAAGTTGCTGGTTTTTAAAACCACATTAGCACAGAGCAACAGGCAGTGCTTGAGGCAGGCAGGGCGGGTCTGACGACGTTTCCAAACACGAGCATGTTCCAGAAGCTCTATTTTCCTCTCTCAGCTGATAGTGACGTAACGCGTGCAGCTTAGACCCGTACACAAGGCAAACAGCGCTAACTGACTGCTTGTTTTCCCGGTGGGGAGACCGTAGAGTAGACCACTGAGGCACAGCGGTACACTGCGGACATATTGTGTTGTTGAAAATATTTGTGTCGGGGCGGTGGAGTGGAGGACTGAAGGAGGCTGTCTGAGCGGCTGTCACGAAGAGAGGGGGAGCACATACCAGAGGTACCGCTATCATAACTAATTCATTGTCGATCCAAACCGGTGGACAGACGGCTAAACTGCTCACTAATTAGGCCGAAAGCCTCGACGGTTCATAGCTTTGGATAGTCGTGATAAGTTGTGGCTATAGCCACTGTCAATAGACCTAGCAGTTTATTATCGACGCCCAACTTTACCATACTAGGAAATATTATTTATACCGAAATACTCAATAATATGGTAGGTGTACCCTTTCTGTTAATGCTAGTTACTTGAGTAGACAGCACCTGTGCCTGCAAGTGCATCTGCCCGTGTATCTAAGTTTGTGTAGGCCTGTCATGTCAGCAGCAGTTGTCAGATGCCATGGCGCTAGAAATAACATAGTAATTATACTTTGTGAGCGCATGGCTCTTTCCGAGGGGGCATAGAAAGTTTATTTTAGTTATTTTATGCATCCATGCATCATATTTGGGATAAACCTCAAATGTATCTAATAATGGAGTCTGGCATGTATCTCAGATAAGTCACTGGTCTTTTCATTGGTAAAAATGAAAGCAGTGCTAACCTAACCATAAATAAAATAAAATTACTGCTATCATCCCCTACCTCCACAGTAATTTGTATGGCCATCAATGTGAGACTATAGTCTACAGTATTGATTCTAGTCTTAATCAATATGACAATCAACTCTTCATGAATCAATGCTTGTGTAATGCATGGTGGCCCATTCCTTAAACTAGTGAAAGATTGCAGCTTTAAAAAGCAACTATTGTTGGCTGAACTTAATGTGACTTTAATAAAACTGTCGACTTCTTTAGCAAAATGTATTTTAGATATTCATTGGAGCTTTTCAACAGGCAAAAGATAGTTGACCTCGGAATTTAATTGACTGTGAATCAAAAATAAACATATATTATTGTCACATAGACACTTATTAACACCCACCACACAGGTGTTTCAATTACTCTGGCAGATTAGCGCTCTGCTCAGGTTAAAACTGGGCAAAGCATGCTGGAGATTACATGATGTCATTAAACAACATGTACGGATAGTAAAAGGTGTCCTGACATAACATAGGTATCAAAACTAACAAGATAGAGAGGGAGATGTCAATCACGTTTTGTCTGTAGATGCCCAACCTTCTGAAAAAAGTTCCATAATCTGTATTTGTCAACACTGTAGTGTACATATTGATAAACAAACATGTACATTACACATTGCCTTCTTTAGCCATTCCTCAGATTGCTATTGTTGTATATGAGCATTTTTATTAGCAAATTAAATAAATAATGAGCACAGAGCTATTTCTTTTCCTTTTTTGGATTTTAGGAAATACCATAGATACCAAGGTTTTGTGAACCTTTTATGATCAGTGATAGGAATTTGATAAATGCACAATGCGTGTGTCCAATCAGAGTTGAGTATATTCTGTACTGAAAACTTTTGTAGTTGTATTTTCCTTTCAGGGGCAGTGCAGTGAGGAGTGACAGGAGGCAACATGGTGGATTACTATAACGTTTTGGGAGTGTCCAAAACAGCCACTCAGGATGACATCAAGAAAGCGTGGGTATCCTGGAAGTCTCCCTCAAGTGTTGGTGCTCACTTTACACAATTCATAAACAATAAAGCAGTATTTAACTTGAATGTAAAATGTAGTTTATGAAAACATATTTGGAGTTGACCTTCTTACTTAACATCGCCTGGTTATATAAGCCTTAAAAAATGTGAGGCCGCCTCAAAATAAGCAGGTTCTTAGTTTTATGTGTCTGGATTTTATGAACTTCAGATTCCATTTGAACATTCTAATTCAGAACATGGGATACAATGACAAAACACCAAAAATACAATATCTCAATATACATTGTAACTAAACCCATTAATAGAGGTTTGACAACTACTAGTATGCCAAATACAGACTTCTCAGAAATGTGGAATGGTCTCAGTAGGCTGGTGTCTTATTTCTCTAAGGCTCTCCATAGTGCATTGTTTGTTGTTGTAGAAGAGACCATAGTACTAGTACACGTCTTTATCGAGATATACAGTATTTACTTGTATGTACAGTATGAGTTAATGTCTGTGCTTATGTTGTGAGTTCAGGTACAGGAAACTGGCACTGAAATGGCATCCAGACAAAAATCCAGATAACAAGGATGAAGCAGAGACAAAGTTCAAAGAACTGGCTGAAGCCTATGAAGTCCTATCTGACAGTAAGTCAGGGCAGTGTGTATCTTTATATACTGGTATATGTATATGTGTGTGTGTGTGTGTGTGCGTGTGTGTGCGTGTGTGAGTGTGGTCAAGTGGCTGTTGGGGGTCGATCTGTATTAGAATAGAATAGAATAGAATGCCTTTTATTGTCACTATACACATGTACGAGATTACAAGCAACTCCTTTTTCCAGTGCCAACATGTACGTAAAAGAAATGGAACAACATGATGCTGTGAATCATAAATCTGAATCTCTGTGTGATTATGTCAGGCTCTTCGGAGAGGAACTTCATTTATAGAAGCCATAAATCAGTTTCTAACGTATTAGTTATACTTTTAATTCAATGTGTGTGTGACTGTTGGGTGAAATGAGAAAAAAGAGAGAGACATGTTTTGGTGTCTGTGGGTTTTTTATTCCATCATTAAATTGTACTTTGTTCCTCTTCTACAGCGAGTAAGCGTGATGCATATGACAGATATGGAAATGACAGAATGGGACACACAGGTAAATAAAACCCTGCTCCAATGAGATATAACGATATTATTGCTTCCATTACCATTCCTTCTTACCTCCTCGCTCTATTTTCTTTTGCCCCTCTCCTCATTCCCTTACTTATTTCCTGCATCTTTCATTTCTTTCACTTTTCTCGGTTCGGTTCCCTAATATGTTTACCTCCATCTACTTTTTCTCTCTCTTGGTTTCTCCTCACAACTTAATTTTTCAGATTCCTCCAGCTCAGACTTTTCATCAGATTTCCCAGGATTCACCTTCACATTCCGCAACCCAGATGACGTGTTCAGAGAGTTTTTTGGCGGCCAGGATCCCTTCGCTAACTTCTTTGGTAAGTCATACACAATACTTATGTGGGTTTATATTAGCATTTTATGAATATATTGTTCTGTTTATATTAGGAGGATTTATGGGGGGGGGGGGTTATTAAATCTATAATCAAAGTAATTGTCTTATTTATAGATCTTATTTTTGATGATATCCACTGGACACATGTTAATGACTTGTGGAGCAATAATTACACATAAGCCCTAATAACTTAACTAACTTCTTAGTTAGTTGACATCATAAAACCTACTGTAATATTACTCCTTACCTAACAGTACAGTATTTCAGTAATTTCTCTCTTTCTCTCATCCAGATGACTTCTCATCCTTTGGAGGCTCATCCTCTCGCCTCGGCCCCAGTCGGTTCTTTTCTTTTCCTTCAGCAGGAGGTAAACAGTTACATGCTGACAGTTGTGTGGTGATTACAGTATCCTGTACTGTAGCTGTCGAATTAAGCATCATGACATTTCGTATTGTGACCATAATGTCAAAAGCACTGGCGTTGAACAACTGTATCATATTTTAATCTGGTCCAGTTTTGGAGTTTTGTCAATTTACACAACACATGCACAGCAGCGATAGCAGCTTAATGCTGATGGAGAATAGTTCACTGAAATATGAGCGAACTGTGTTTTATTTTTGTCAACATGTAAACCTTCTTTTTGTTCAAGAGATAGAAGGCTACCAAACTTTATAATTACCTGTAACATGAAAAATACCGTCATCGGTTGAAATTGACACCTCAAAACATAGTTACAGTCAAAAGTTTCACGTTTGTTTTCAAATCAATTCAAAATGTATATTAAACTACCTTGTAATTATAGTAGCGAAACATATGCTCCAAACTACACTAGCGGGTAACTCACTTGTTTAACTCATCTAACTGTGGGTCGGGTTGTGGACAAAACACTTTTCTCATTATTTCTTCCTTTTTTTCTCATATTGGGACACCTCGCTATGCATTTCAACCCACACTTTATGTGGCAATAAGGAGTGGTATTATCTTTGCACAGACTGAAATTCCGTAATAATAATAATACATCAAAATTAATCAGTCTCTCTTCTCTTCTCTTCTCTTCTCTTCTCTTCTCTTCTCTTCTCTTCTCTTCTCTTCTCTTCTACTTTTCTTTCCTGATCATCTGTCGTTCTTCAGTTGATTTTACCTCCTTCTCCTCTTCCTTTGGTGGTCTGGATGGGATGGACAGCATGGGCGGAGGGATGGGCAACTTCAAATCAGTTTCTACCTCCACTCGCATCATAAATGGCAAACGCACCACCACCAAGAAGTACGTTATGCCATCTTTAGAAAAGTTACCCAACTTGGGAAATATATATATTTTTTTATGAGGAATGCACTAAGGCATGAACATGACAGTAATATCTTTTTAAACAAATTATCTGAAATCTGTCATAATTCTACAGCTTAGCATAGTAACGTAGTTTCTGATTTGGAAAGTATTCTCTCATTTCTAGTTTTTTATGCCAAGGGTGTGATGGCATTCTGCCATGCAAATGCAGACACACACACCCAGACTAAAAATAATGATGGAAATGGAGAGATTTTAAAAATACCATTAATTTATGTATGTGTCTTGCTTACAGGATAAAGGAGAATGGGCAGGAAAGAACAGAGATTGAGGAGGATGGGGTGTTAAAGAGTGTCCTAATTAATGGTAAGACACACACACACACTAAATGGTGTAACAAATAAACTTAGTCTTATGTAATATTTTCTATCCCTTTACTTTCTTCAAACTAGTTTTGTCAACAAAAGTTCAACAGTTTCAGTAAAATTTAGTGCTTCCACAAAAGTAGCACTAAGTCAAACTTAATCCAACAAATTAACCTAAACTGGTACCACATGCAAGATAAGTAATACATACGAAGAAGAACTACATTTGATTATTACAGTAAAAGGCTTTCAAGTCAAATGGTGGAATTTTTTTAAAACTATTGTATAAGCAGAGGTTTTAGATATTGGTATTGAAGATAAAAGTATGGCACAGTGACATCCCTACAGAATGTATGTAGTTATGCATTTCTGCGTGTGTGTGTGCATATGTTAGTCCATGTTTCTTGTGCACACATACACAAATGTGTTGTGTGTGTTGTTCCCAGGTGTGGAGGATGAAATGGCCCTCGCACTGGAGCTGAGTCGACGAGAGGGACAACCCCGTCACTCACCTCAGAAGCCACAAATCCAAAACAGATCACCTGCCGAGTATGACAGATCCCGCCCCAGCCCTTACTCTGCAGCCACACACCGGTCATTTAGCTCCGCTCCCTTCTACAACTGCGGGGTTGTGGGCGGCAGCGAGGATGACGAAGAAGATGAAGACCTGCAGATGGCTTTGGCATGCAGCCTGTCAGAAATGGAAGCCCAGCAGAGAGCAGCTGCTACTGACTTCATATCAGGTGCTGGGGGTGGGGGCAGAGCCTTGATTGACAAAACTGGTGGTCATAAAGGAGGCAGGGTTGTTAAGACTACACATTTGAATGTGGCTATTAGTAAAAAGGTTGTTGCAGGGGAGATAGATGAAGAGGGGCAGTTTAAAATGGGCTCTGGGCCTGGAGCTCGGTGGGAAACGGAGATAAATGGAACCAGGGAACCAGACTTCTCTCCTGAGTCATCCACAACTGCCAGCACTACGCCGCTAAGCCAAAGCACTGAAGAAGAGTTTGAACCTGCCATGAAAAATAGTGATGGGAGTGTGAAAAAGAAAAAGAAGTGTGGGTGTATTATGTGCTAATGCAGTGTGTGTGTGTGTGTGTGTGTGTGTGTGTGTGTGTGTGTGTGTGTGTGTGTGTGTGTGTGTGTGTGTGTGTGTGTGTGTGTGTGTGTGTGTGTGTGTGTGTGTGTGTGTGTGTGTGTGTGTACCAGCGTGCGTGCGTGTATTTGGGATGCCTTATTTTTATACTTACCTCAGTGTTGCGTACAGCCAGACTCTAATGTGATGTGATTGCCAGCCTCTTTCGGGCAGTGCTTCAACTGATCACAAGGCTTTTATGCTGTCTTAACACCTCTAAAAGAGACAGTTAGTCAACCTTGACAGGGTGTCAACCTAGATAATTCCACATAATTTGCCAATACAGCTACAAGATCAAAAAATAGAATGCGAAGATACAGAGGACTGTTTCTGAATGTATGTAAATAAACCGAAAAGAGTAGGATTAGGAGGGTTTTAGATGTGGCCAAGTTGGTAGTAAATCCCAGTAAGCGCAGAGTGTTTGTAACTGTGTGTTTGGGTCAGTTGAGAAGTTTCTCATTCTGACTCTCTGGCAAAGGGAATGTATCAGAACTGTGTCACATGCCCAGTCTGAAACAATAGATCAAAACCTAAAGCAGGCCACAGAACTTACAAAAATACTAGTTTGATTAATAAAAAAAACCTGGTCATTGGTCAGCTGATACTAATGTCTACAATATATATAGAAAAATGTAGCTGAAGCACAAACACACACTGCAACATCACTTTATGAAGTTGTAAGTCAAAGCACAGTGTGCAATGTGTACAGCATTATGACTGATTGTAAACCACAGTTACAAATAATCATTATATACATTTTTCATATTTCCTCCTTTTGGTGCCTTTGCACATTGTTACTAATTTACTCTGTGTTTACTTTGATTACATTACCACTGCAAATGTGCCAAGTTAAAAAAAAAAAACGAATGTATTTAAAGCGAAGCAAATGTCAAAGCTATATATTAGTAACTGAAAATGTCAGGTGTTCTGAGGAGCGAGAAATTCAACTGCATTATGATAGTTGTGCTTATGTTCAAAAATATGAAGCTGAGCTTCATCACCAAGTCAGTGCTAAGTTTGATTTCCCTTGGACTTGTGTGAACTGTCAGGGCAGGCGAGGTACTGTAGCTGCCTTTCCCTTCTATCAGCATCTGTTGATTAAGTGTAACCTGAAGCAAGACACTTAACCCCACCGTCTCCAGTTTAGCTGCTTAGTGTACAGAATTACACAGACTTTGAGTGCTGAAATAAGATTGCATTCATTGTTAAAATAAGAATTTTTAATCTGCCAAAAATGAAGAGCATAACTTGAGATGAGCTAAGAATAAATCTATATAGTCTGTGTCTTGGTTTCAAATTGTGATGTTATATTTTTGTCTTATTTAAACCACAACAATATACGCGTTTTACACACACACACACACACACACACACACACACACACACACACACACACACACACACACACACACACACACACACACACACACACACACACACAATCATAGTGGAATACTAATATAACAGTTTTAATGTGACTGTTGCTGTATCTGTGAAAAAGGTAAAAGTAACAGAAATTGGTGTCAAAACACAAAGGTGTTAAAAATAATTACGAGTACCATTAATATGTTTTATATATTTTTACTACTGTTCAAACACAAACCTGTCTTAATAAGTACCTTATTACAGACAGTGTTCCTTTTCCTGTCCTGCTTTCACACTGCTCGTAGAGCACAAAGCAATTTATTTGGTTGTCATATATTTTTCACGAGTGCCTGATTTATTTAGCATTGCATGCCTTTTACTTTCACTTGATCACTATCATCACTGGCAACAATTACAGCTGTGAGAACACATAATCAGTTTCAAAATTCAAATAATCGTTTTCTCTGAGTTGTTTAGGATTTCTCCTCTCCAACTACGTTATTGCGTGTGGAGGGAATGAGAAAGAGGCAGATGGTTTCTCTTTAAAATATATATCCGTTTTATTTGTATGACATTGAAATGCCATGTGTTTTTTTTTCTTCAGATTGTTAAAAGGGAAATAACAAATAAAGATTGAGCCGAAGAGGATATTTGGAATATTTGATTTTTTTTTTCAAATTATACTAATAATAGTTCTGCATTTTCCATTAATTATCACTGATTTCATGCTATACTAGTACTACCATTACTACAACTAGCAATGATCCATGTAATGAACTGCGGTGCTGCTCATTCTTTCTGAATGATTCTTCCTGGGTCTGGTCTTTCTGAATCTCTATAACAGATATAGATCAGCCATTTTAAAATGAAAGAAATTATTGCGTATATTTACTTCTTTTTTTTAAGGTAAATGCTAATATTGGATTTCATTCATTATGTTGTCCAAACCAATGTATCCCTATTTACTTACAGTACCATCCTAACCCTTTACACTCCCTCAAAAGCTGTGTCTTGATCATTATAAGTCTGCCAGATTCTCATCTGTTCATCTCATCTCTCTGCTCACCCATGACCTAACCTTAAGTTTGTTTTAAGATTTTCATTGCTTCAACTATTATCTTGGAAAGAAAGAAGACATTGTTAATTAATTAACAAACAAAACAAAAACTGCCATGTACAGTAGATGTCCATGAATAGCTATCCTCCACCAATCATCACACATTTGAAAAAGTCATTGAATATAACTTCATCTCACACTTTGTGATCTTTGTTCCTCTGCTAACGACATGCTGATATCACCTCTTAATTCTTATTTTGCATTGTCATGTTATGAGCTCTTATTTGCTGTATATATATCTCATTGTGACATCAAAGTAATACATTTTACTTTTATTTTTAATGTGACAAACATTGTATTGTACCACATTATTAGGAATGTGTTATTTGTCTAACACTTCATGCTTCCTGTTTCAGAATCAGACTTTGAGGCCTTCACAAGCTAACCTGATTGGCTCATGCTGTGCTGTGCCCTAGCCCTGCCCTGAGGTAAAGAACCAATGTGAACCTGATGCACCCTGAAACATGCCCCATAAGCCCCATGTGGATAATGAAGTCCCATTTTGTTTTAGAAGTCATATTTATATCAGGTGATGCCTACAGTATTTGCATAACTGATAAAGTGTAACATGTCCTTATACGTCTATTCTTACAGGTCAATTGCCCATGATGCACCTTGGCTCCTACCTGCAGAATGACACTTAAACAGATACAAATGTGTGTTTTGTATGTATGTGTGTACATAGCTCATTGTGTAAACTGGAAAGTTTGTATTTTGAAACCAAAGGGAAAAGTTCTAATCTCTTCATCTCTGCCTTGCACCAACTAACTGTTTCAGCTGAATTTAAAATTTCCCTGGATATCTGATGAATAAGACAAATAGGAAAATGTTTAAAAACATATACAACAGATAAAATAAAGCATTTCCTGCTCAGTCCATGTAGTTTATCTTTGTAAAAAAAAAAAAGAATTGTCAGGATTAATATCAAATAAATATATGAATTTAATAAATTAAAGAGATCTTGACAGTGCAACACTATTCCACCGTTGTGCTGCAGGGGGGCACTGTATGTAAAACTGAAAGTACAACTTTTGATGCACTATTTTGAATAATACATCAATTTCAAATCAATGGATAAAATACACCAGACAGAATAACTTGAACTTTTTATAAAACAAAAAGCACAACCACTAAACAAAACAGGGGTTCTGAAAATGAGCACTTGAGGCTTTTTTTTTTTTTTTTTTTTTTTTTTTTGCTGCATCACGTCACAAATTTATTCAGGTCAAGTCAAAAATACATTTATATAGATATTTTCTATCTCTCTGCTACATTAAATAAACACAATCATCAGGATGAATTATTTACATTAATCACACGGTTGTACACTGAGTAAGACAATAAAAGAACCCAAACAGAGTTACTGTGAGCGCAGAACAAGAGAGACACAAGGCGAGGTGTACCGAGTGGTCAAGGTACAGCGTCCATTACAAAAGGACCAGTGCAACAATCATGTTGTCAAGGCAAAGACAAGCCTTGCAAATAAAAACCTGCTGGAAATCAACACACACTAGACAGTAGCATACAGTATTCTGGTGGACACGTAACAGCACACTCAGAGAGTTCACATGGATTGAAACCGTATTGGGTATCAGCCAGATGAATGTCTTAGACATTTGATAAGTTTGTAAAGGGGGTTTAAGATTATTTTAACATTAGTCAGACAAAAATGTTCAACAGAACAAACCCTCAGTGTTGGTGATAAATCATCTGTTGAATCATCATGTCCAGTAAATGGGTAGATGAGGCAAAGATGGAATCAGATGGTGGTAAGATGTCACACTCCAACCATCAACAGAAGTGTATTCTATCCGGTCAGACTCAGACACAGGTAATGTGAAGAGGGTACAGTAAATGCAAGTTTTTACTCCTTGTAGTTCACCTCTGATGGCCTCATTGTTGTCCAATTAACTTCAGAGAGCAAAGATCAAATTTGTGCCATACTGGTGAAATAATTTGATATTCTATCCATATTTACATCGTGCCAGACATGATTTATTTAAGTTCAAAAAGCTTTAAAAACCCAGAGAATGAGTAGATGGTAAAATACTGCATGCTGAAAATATGAGCAGTAACTGCTCCAAGTGTGGTCGAGCAAATTCCTATTTACAGTGATGGCCAGACATACAGTACATGACTGGATCGTACGAGTGTGCCATGAGTATTTCTTTCTGTGTGCCTGTGGATGTCCTCGCTGCGTCCTCGGCTCACTGTGGCAGAGCTTTCAAGATGGCGTTCACCTCCTCGGCTACTGCTGTCAGCGCAAACTCAAACTGGTCCTGATCAGGATGAGAGGTGGGGAAAAGAAATAGCGAGATGGAAATGTAAGAGTGAAAGGTGTGAATGGGATGGTTAGAGATAGGACAGAGAGAGAGAGACAGTTGGATTATGATAGACGTCCATTTTAAATGTGCTTAAATAGTGCAGACACAGATGTATGGTACCTTGGTGCGGACCAAGCCAGGTCTCTGGTCTCTGATGTGCTCCAGTGTGGCTGCTATGTCGATCTCCTTCACTCCTAAAAGCAACAATAGGAACAGTAAAAGCATCACGACCACAGTCTTTGAGGTAAACTGCCAGAGTTTTGGTGCCACAGAAGTTAAGAGCCTTTACTCTTAGCACTATAAAAATGTAAATAGGAAAATAGGATTATAAAGTTATCCTGACAACTAAGAAAACAATTATTATGCTACCCTCTTTATATTAGCTTGACACACTAAAATAAACCTTCAGGGTGAAGATAATGGTGAATTGATAGTTAATTTAACTTAAGTCAGTACCCATAGTATTTGTTAATGATTCTCAAATAATTTGTAAACCTTTAAAAAATCATTTGTAAACCGTCATTTGTAAACATTATTTGGATGGCTGTTATAAAGTTGCAACCTTGTTAATAGTTGATGAATACTTTCTAAAGTATCTATAAACACTATTCAGATAGCGCACCAAGAAAAGACTTAATAGGGCCAAATGAATGTTACTTCATGCTTTATAAACCACATATGAATCATTAATAACTAATTATTAAAACCATTAGTTGCAACTTTATAATAGCCATCCTAATAATGTTTTTTAGATGTTTACAAAACAATTATTAACCATTGGAAAAGTATGAACTATCTAAATGTATCAACTTATTATTTTATACGACACTAAACTAATAATAAAATAACATAAATTACAGCATTACTGATAATTAGTAAATATTATGAATCATAATTTCATTGTTTTGTTAACAGTAACATAACTAATGTTATTAACTAAAGTTGAATTAACTATCAATTTACCATTTATTAATGATGGTTATTAAAGTGCTCATATTATGCTTTTTGGCTTTCCCCCTTTCCTTTATTGTGTTATATATCTTTTTGTGCACGTTATAGGTTTCCAAAGTGAAAAGCCCAAAGTCCACCCCAAAAGGACTTACCATCTCCAACAGAAAACACTGTTCACAAACTGACAAACAGCTCTGTTGTGGTCCAGCCTTTACTTCCGTGACGAACTTTATAACACACGTTATAATGCTCGCCTAGTTGCTAGCATGGCACTCCCTCAGACTAGCTAGCAGTACTTACTGTGCATGTGAGACTCCCAACAAAGATGGTACAGAAGTGAGATGTCTCACTCTGTAGCTAAAACAGAGAGCTCAACACACAGGGTGAAAAGAGGAGCTGCAGCAATGTGCAGTACAACACATATATGGTGTTTTCTGAAAATTAAACCACATAAACCTATTCTGGTACAACCTTTAAATACAATTATGAACCTAAAAATGAGCATAATATGAGCACTTTAAAGTGTTACCCATTATGGAACAACAGCCATGAATGATACATGTATTCATCTATACTTTAGTGTGGGATAGTTCAAATGTCACATAAGCAGACTCATTGAACTACATTGTGACTATAGCGCCCTCCGCTTTCCACAATAGGTAACACAAGTATACACACTGAGCTCCAATGAGCCTTGACAAATTCCATCCTCACCCCAAATGTTGACTTTGTTGTTTGTGTGTGTGTGTGTGTGTGTGTGTGTGTGTGTGTGTGTGTGTGTGTGTGTGTGTGTGTGTGTGTGTGTGTGTGTGTGTGTGTGTGTGTGTGTGTGTGTGTGTGTGTGTGTGTGTGAGAGCGACTCACCCTTGGCCATGCGGTTCAGTACCATGTCAATCAGGATGTATGCGCCAGTCCGGCTAGTCCCATCACTGTGAGAGTGAGAGAGATAAAAAAAATAAAGGAAACATTGCACTTGTAATTCTCCAAAGTGTTTTACCTCAATCTGCTTTCCAAACACATATTGTTCATATTATATGATTCTGTAAATTCCGGTGCTTCACAGAAATCAGACATTCATTAGATTCTTTTTTTTTTCTTTTTACCCGCAGTGAACGATGATTGGGCAGGAACGACCTCTGTAGCATTTGTTCACCTTCCTGAAAAGCAGGAACAAGGGACAGCAGAGAAAGAAAGGAGAACAAAGAACAGAAAAATGCTTTACTTTAAAATAATGTATTATAAATAAAGACATTAAATCAAGACATTAATAAACACTAGGTGCTTGAGGCTTGTGATTCAATTAAAGGAGAGGAGAGCAGAATATGACCAAGAAAGAAGAACAAAGGATTGTAAGATATATGACAGATGAAAAGAATAAGATCAGGATTGAGGTAAAGGATGTCAGGACAGGAACAAATAGAAAACTGCATGAGGTGGCGGATGCCAGTGACATGGTAAAATAGGCAAGAATAGGTGAAGAGGAAGCCACAGATTCACTGTCCCTCTTGCAGTAGCCAGTCACACCTTCCAATGTTCATTTTTGTGACTATGCAACTGGAGCCAGAGTACTAGCTGCAAACCACAAAAATGACACTGGGAGATGTTAAAATACAAACCTATCAACCTGCACACTGGGAGAGAGGGAGAGAGAGAGAGAGAGCTAAGATGATAGATAGGGTATTGAATGTGGAACACAACATGCAGAATGGCAGGGAAGATTGGACACAGAGAAAAAAAGATGGATTTGATGAATGCGATCAGGATGATAAAAACCTGCTGGTGTGTTAGGGTACCACAGTGAGTCATTGCAACATTACACACACTGATCCTTGTTGACCCCCTGTTGCGTTTTGCTTGTTTGTTTACAATTGAGAGTCTTGTGGCACCTGTTGAAATCAAGGGCACACGTGGGGATAGTCGGTATGTTCACGTTTACATGCAATTGTGTAGTTTCTTACCTGCGGAAGTCGAGCAGCGGCCGCGTGGAGGTGGGGATGCCGTCATCCGGCCAGCTCAGCAGGTGAAACTGCGTCAAGGTTCTGGTCTCCTGCGTCTGGAGGTTCTTCAGGTAGAAGCTGCGCACCAGGAAGTCCTTACACCAGATGTGCTCTGACACCAGGTTCACCTGATAAACACAAGAGAGGGACAAAAGAGAGGGACGATGGCAGACACAAGAGAAGTATGGACAAGACGATAAAAGAAGGTGAGTTGATGGATGCAACATTTCAACCCTGCAAAGTCTTCATCAGGTAAATCCATGTGAACCTAAAGTAGTATTCTTGCTTAAATAAAAAAAAACATCCCTGCCACGCTTTTGTACATATGTGTTTTGAACAAATGGGAACAGCTCTACTGCAGGGAAACTACTTATGACACTGAATGTTTGTTACTAGGAGAGCATTATAAAAAAATGTAAAGTGAAAGGTTGTGAGTTATACGACAGGAGAATAACCTCATAGATGTGGTAGAGTGATGAACCCTCGTCGGGCCAGTATCGCTCGCACTGTTTCTCTCCATCTTCCACCAGAGCTGTCATCATCACTATCACTGTGCAGCCATTCTCCCACACCATCTGCCGGACAGAGAGAACACACACACACACACACACACACACACACACACAGATGACACGCATTAAAATAAGTACAGTATGTGAGTAACAAGGCAGATGGACTGAATGGTCCAATGGCCTGGATTGTTTTAATTTGTCACTACAGTAAACAGCAAGTAAATTCTCTTAATTGGGAGTAAGACAGAAAAAAGAACAGAAGGATGATTGTACTGACCTGCCAGAAATCAGCGACAGTGTGAGGCAGTGGTCCCTGTGTGGCGATATAAGCTGGCTGGCGAGGGTCATGATCAACCTATGGGTTAAAAAAGGAAGAGAGCAGAGTCTCTCAGAAGTTTGTCCTGCTGAGGATTCTCAAAAAGATATGAGTTACAGCAAGAGAGCAATTCAGCTTCAAAATCTTTTCTTTGGCCTCTTGGGTATGGATTTCATTTTACAGATTAGACTGAAATCAGGTCTAAATTTTCATATTCTGATAGAGAGACTGTTAAAAAACAGAATGTAACTGTAAGACAAATCGAAATAGTTTCAATATTCACAGTTCACAGATTTCCTCTCTGTAAAAGAAGAAGAATTAATTATTTTCTTGCTGAAGTCATATACAATGAAAATGTATTAGTAGCAATATATAGTAGTATATTCTTCATTTATAGTTCAAATATATACCTAGGTTAAACTTGCATAAGACATGATAATAAGCAAAGACTGGCTGTTTATTTATATCCTCATCCTCATATTGTATAAGCATTAAGGGGATAAATCACCATGTAACAAACCACGAATTATAAATATCACACGCTGTAAATGTTTTAGATTGTTTGAAGTATTCTTACAATAATGCTGGCGTTGATGTAGTCTTGTTTATTGGGGTTGACTTCAGTCTTCAGCTTCACCCGAGAGTGATCATCTGTAAAAGAAAACAGGTGTCAAGATTGAGTCACTGAACGAATGACTCAGCAGGGTGATCAATGATTGATATAAACATGACACCAGCACAGATAAAGATAGGAAACAATCACAGTGACACATTGATGAACTAACAGGGGATGGATGCAGCGTGTCTGTTTTTGTCCATGTTGCTGGGGATTTGAGCCACAGCTACTGAACTGGGTTCAGCCTGGTATGAGCACAAAGCCTCCCACTCCCTCTGAAGACGGTCCTTATTACGCAGGTGATCCTCCATATAAGCCTGACAGAGACATAACATGCACATAAAATGTAGGAGGTTAATATCGGCGAGGAAAAGGATGCTTTTTTTGCTACACCAGGAAGTACATTTTCTCTCCTGTCTGATTAACTCACCAGTATCATGTGCCCAGTAGAGATGTCCATGTTAGACTGGGCTGGCTCTTCGCTCCAGGACGGGGTGGAGCTGTGGGTGGAGGACGGGCTGTGCTGGAGGCCATCGCTGAACTGGGACGAAACGCTGCTGACACGAGACGTGTCCGTACCCCTTCGACCGCCAGCACCTGGGCATATGGCGGACCCCGCCATGCTGCTGCTCACCCCGGCCACAAGGTCCTGGCGGGACAGGGAGGTTTTGGACGCCATGTGCTGCCGACATAGCTCCTGAGTGGAAAGTAAGGAGAGGGAGCGGTAGAACAGAAAAACAAGGTAATTAATAAATAACAGGGCTGCAACTATGCATTATTATCAATACTGATTAATTGAATAATCAGTTACTGTATAGGTGAATGTACTAATTGTGAAAAATGATGACGTGTTCAAAAGTCTTGGCTTTTTTGCCACTTACTGTTTAGTATTGATGATTATTTTCTGATGATTGAGTTAATCAACTGATTGTTTCAGCATTACATTATGATTATTTCATGTCAATAAAATTCTAAGTCATTCTTCTGTCTGATTAAAAAGAAATTTCTTCATTACGACCTACTGTATAGCCTCTGAATAACAAATGTAAATTCACAAATTGATCGCCCTTTCAAACATACATAATGGGGTTTGTTACACATTGTCATGACATCGACACTTATGTAAAAGCAAACAAATAAACAAACAAAACAAAATGGCCTTTCCTCAGTCCTGAATCTTCTTATGCTGCCCTACCTGGTAGTCAAAGTGTGTTTCTGCTCCTCCCTCTGGCCCCAGTCCAAGCTTGCCATTTGCCACTTGCTGAGAGTAGTGCCTGAGACAAGCTACGGCCATGGCCAACACCAGCACGCCTCCTACGACTGCCATGGAAACAAGGGTGATGACTGTGCCACTGGAGCCCTGGGAAACCCTGGTTACTTGAGGGAGGCCCCGTGCATCCGTCCTCTGGGAGGGGAAAAAACATCATAAAGAGCAGTGAGTAATATGGTCAAGGGGGAAGGAACACAAAGAAAACATTATTATTCACCTAAGTGCTATCTCCATTTGTTGACATCTCGCCTTTTGAGGCTTGTCAACCCAAGCTAAGCTACCCAGGGAATCTGCCCTCGTCACCACTGGAATGTAAAGGTCACTGATTTCATTTGAACAACACATTTGGTTCTATGTAACTGTACGTGACAGCAAGAGGCTGATGTTGAGTTTTAAAGACAGAGGTCCGAGAAGTCAAGGTAGTATGAATCAGGAACCAATTAAAAAGACAGCAGTGTGTCATTCCACCTCTTCATCATCATCTGTTCTATCTTTTAAAACTATGTTGCCCAATTATATGCTGCAGTCCCTGAATCCAATTGGTGTGTGTGTGTGTGTGTGTGTGTGTGTGTGTGTGTGTGTGTGTGTGTGTGTGTGTGTGTGTTATCCTGATAGTCAGCCTAAAGGGAATTTCGTTATCGATCTATTATACACAAAGTTTGAGATGCAGGCGATGATTCAGAGACCTGGAATCTGTTTGTTTGAACAGCAAATAATGAGGTTAATGACACCTGTGACTGTTGCCATAGCACCTGGGATCTGGGAGCCACAGTAGGGGGTGGGAGTGGGGGAGATTGAGCACCATGGCAACAAGTGAAATGATGGTTGTTATGAGGTGAAGACTTGCTGATTTGCTCTGGCACACACAGACACACACGAACACCCACATGCACACGCACACGCACATGCACACGCACACACACACACACACACACACACACACACACACACACACACACACACACACACACACACACACACACACACACACACACACACACAGACAAACACCCCCACACAATAGTACAGCACGGCAAGTGGTAGTAGTGGTGGATGTAAAACAAGCTCTATAACTGAGATGAATGTACTGCCTTTGTGCTGCGTCACAGTACAGTAGAGTGCTTGTGCTCACCAAGTCATTTTTCTTACAAAATGTTAAGCTAATTTTCTTCCTCAACACCATCTTTTGATGGTATTTAATGATATTCCGACTGAGCAATACCAAATATATCCTCTACGTTTGCAAACACACCCTATCTGAACCTGAGTCCTTATCCTGCGCTTCATGTGTTAGGTGATTTGTACAGGTTTTCCCAAAACACTAACACACCTAGCTGTGTATCTGAACCATTTCACAAGCAACCATTGCAAAGTACCAGTGACATGGCTCGATGCAAATCCCTTAACATCCCTGGGTTAACATACAGAATCAAGCCACTTAGTAACTACAAAAGACAGCCACAAATAAATGAAGGTAGATCCATACAAAAAATAAAGTAACGAGCTGGTGGTCTCTCAGAATCTAATTTAACACTAGCAAGTCTGATCATCTGTCAAGTGAGGTTCCATACATGAATATATATACCGGTAAGTGAAATGGTAAGGAATACAGAGGAGTCATTATATCTCTGTTGCCTTGACAACCGTTCCATATGTTACAGTTTGTTATGATTGCTTAAGCACTATTTTGAAAACAGGGACCGGTTTATCAAAACACTACACACAATTAGCAGAACATCTCAGAAAACTACACTAATTTATAAAAAAAGAATTGTTATCATATGAAACACAGACGTTTCATATGACTTAATTCTGTTTGAACCAGTTACACACTGCTGTTGCTAACCTAAAACACTTTTAGCAATTCTACTTCTCAGTGATTAGAGTACTGTACTAACAGGAGCGGTTACAAATGGAATTTTCCTCAGAGGCTAAGTGAGTTTCTGTGTATGTGTGTATCAAGTACCTCTCCCACTCCCGCCTGTACAATCTTCAGGCCTGTCTCAGACTCCAGGAAGTTCTTTTCAGATACTGTTGGGGTGGAAAAAAATTATTGATGTGAGAAAAAAAAGCATGTTTGGTGAAATGGTATTTGAGGAAGAAACTGTGAGAGCGACAGTACAATTTGCCCACGTACTTTTCACTTCATGCTTGTGTGTATGTGTGGGTAGGTAGGTGTTAGTGTGTCTGTGTGTTTTTGAGCCTCACCAGCTTTAGCAGCCACCTCTTCAGTCGTCATGTTGTGTTCATTCTGGCGGATACGAAATGTCAGCGCAGGGCCCACCACACTGGCAACACAAAACCACAGGGACACACGTTAGATGCTTCAAAACTGTAAAAATTATTCTTAATGTTTAGAGTAAAAACCTAAAATGTACAACTCTCTCTCACACACTGACAGACACACACACACACACACACACACACACACACACACACACACACACACACACACACACACACACACACACACACACACACACACACACACATGATGGTGTTACCTGATTTTGATGAAGCTGCTTGTTGTCAGGTGTATCTTATCAGCCAGTAGCTCCAACAGCTTCACTCCATCATACAAACTCAGAGGACTACAAATGAAAAACATAATTGTCCTCCTTGTAAACATCATGTTTGAGAAATGCTATATTTGCTGCTCTATACTAGCAATTAATATTACATTTAGTGACTTCATGTTTAAAGGTGCCGTAGGTAGGATCGCGAAGATCCAGGACTTAGCAAAAAAATTGGAACATCGACAACTTCTTAGTCCCTCCACCCTTTCCGCTAAAGCCCACCACTAAAGCCCAAAACGGTCTCCTAAGCCCCTC
The DNA here is from genome assembly GCA_023631565.1 of Gymnocephalus cernua. Classification (NCBI taxonomy): domain Eukaryota; kingdom Metazoa; phylum Chordata; class Actinopteri; order Perciformes; family Percidae; genus Gymnocephalus; species Gymnocephalus cernua. Next base: position 13,426,134 of record CM042434.1, read on the forward strand.
CCCCCACAAGGGAGAATGAATGTGTGTGCATGAGCAGTGATTGACATGCAGTTAGGAGAGAAGAGGAGCCTGATTTTTTTTTAAATGACCTGCTTCATGTAGTTCAACTGGAACATAGGGTCAGTTTCAGCAAATATGACAGAAAGTCAGTTTTATAAGTATTACTTACTGCACCTTTAAGCAGTTTATTTATAATAAACAGAAAGCTGATTTTGATCGAGTGCTGACCTCTGGTTGGTGTAAATGTACCCATACTCCTCCTTGGCTCCTGTACCCTCAACCAGTGGCAGCCCCTGCTTCTTCAAACTTTGTCCAGTTTCAGCAGGAGCGGTCTGCGGAGGCTGGGAGGCAGGAGGGAGACTGGCGCTCTTGGCTGGAGGTGTAGTTGGCACTGAGGTGGAGGGGGGGGCAGGAGGTGCATCAGGGTGACTGGGAACAGGGACAGGCTTCTCCAGCTTATGGGGCACACTGTCTGTTTTTAACAACTGCATCTAAGGGGGAATGATAAAAGACCTGTCAGTTATAAAGGTGTATGATTGCTCCTTGTGAACACTTCTGACAATGAATGCTGACATACCTCCTTGAGGGTAATAAGGTCTTTCGCAGTAGGATCTGTGTTAGGACAGACACATTAATGTTTTTAAATAAATACTACAATACAACACAATTATATTTTAGCATTATCTGTTTCCCCCATTTATGCAAGAGTCAGCCAGCAAGATGTTCTATTTTTCTTGGGATATTTAGATCTCCACATCTTAAAAAAGCAACACTTGCTTTACTGGCAGAAAACGGATGATAGAATAAAATCATAAAGTATAAAAGTCATATTAAAAGGTAGTGGGCTGCAGATTTTTTTCTTCTAATCCTTCATATACTGTATATAGATGCTGAAATGTAATATTGTAGCTTTATAATTCCACTTTTATGTGTAAAAGAAAGGACAGAGGACTTAGTATTTCTATTTAGTTTAGAAATTACTGAAAGACTACCTGTTTTGTCTTGGGCCCTCATCAGCTGCAGAATGAGGGCTAGCTTGTAGAGCTGCTCTTGACTGAGCTCTCTGGGGTCAACTCCGTACCTCTGCAGAACTCCTGACATCCTCTGGAGCAGGCCATCTAACACAGTATAGCAAAGTTACCATTAATTTGTCCAATTTAGAAATTGGATGGATGTACTGTATAGCCACACAGTGCAATTACACCTATTGCTTAAATCTGTTGAAGCATTTCTTTAAATGTGTTGTGAAGAAATTATGTAATACATCATGTACATTTTGAATCAAATTAAGTTCCTTTTTCCTCACCATTGTTTCCAGACAGAGGGCTGATGTCCTGAGGAACCTTTTTATTCTGCGTTTGTTGTCTGCCAGCAGTACCAAGTCTCTCCTCTATGGTGTAGTCTTCCACATAGTCCACTGGTATCTCCAGTTCCAGGTCCTCATAATAAGGCAGACCTGCTCATAGCATAGCATAGCATAGCATAGCATAGCATAGCATAGCATATGATGTTAAAGAGAATTCTTTAGTCATAATGTTTCTAAATGCTTAAAAAAGCCTCTACATGACAGTATTTTTGACCAGACAACAATTAAGTTTAATGTTTTGTTTTCATCTGTCCTGCTTGGTTATTGTGCGTTTTATTAAGGAAAATAACAAATCTCGTTTACCTGCAGGAGCCATGGCAGCGGCCCCTCGGTGGCGATAAGAGGGCTGCGCAGACGCCAGGTACAGAGACAAGGCTTCCTGTAGCAGCTGCCTGTCACGCTCTCGCTCTCTTTGATTGGCCTGGGACCTTGAAGAGGGGCGGGCATAACCAGCTCCTGCTCCAATGAGTGATCTCTCTACATCATCTTGATATCTATGCTGGAATTAGGAGAGATATTACGCTGATTTAGTACTGGCTGGATGCGTGTGTGATATCTAAGGTTTAATATGTCATATTCATTATATGTATTCATGTTTCTGCATTTTCTGATGTATTTACCATCTAGGATGATATAAAATGGGTTTAATTCTAGATTGTAATGTCCTATTGTTTTAACCACACACACACACACACACACACACACACACACACACACACACACACACACACACACACACACACACACACACACACACACACACACACACACACACACACACACACACACACACACACCTGCGTTTGGATGCTAATGATGTGTGTGTACCTGGTGGTATGCGTATGGGTCCATTGAGGCTGTCTGCATGTGTAGTGGGGACTGAGGAGGCTCGACAATCATGTAGTCCACATAGTTGCCACCAGAAGGTGTGGACCCCAGCTTAGGGCTGTGGTGGTGGGGGATGTTCTGTTTGGACCTGGCAACCCAAAGAGAAACAAAGAGAGGATTAAGACAGCACAGGGGTTGAGAGGAGGAAAGGATAAGGGAATAGGTCCAGTGGGAAATAAATAGTCTCAGGGTGAAATGAATAGATGTCTCTAACTCTGTCCTTTGATTTATTTGTTTTGTGTAATATGTACATTCCTCAATAAATATCACTGTAACTGTAGCATACTTACGAATGAGAAGAGGAGGAAGAGGAGTTTGGCTTAGAGGGGTGGGTAGTATGGGGAACTCTCTTCAGCTCCTTTGATAAGATATACTGAGTGATGTCATTTTGCCAGGAAAGACCTGCACACACGCACACACACACACACACACACACACACACACACACACACACACACACACACACACACACACACACACACACACACAAAACAATTAAAGAGTGCTAAGTGCCTGTATAGTGAATGGATTTCTGCCTGTACATTGTACTGCACTGTACTACTGTACTGCTAAACATCAGGATGTTAGCATTGTTATTTTGAGCTTGTTAGCATGATGACGTTAGCATTTAGCTTACAGAACAGCTGTGTCTATGTACAACCTCACAGCACCACAGTACACCTCTTGTTTTAAAAATATTTTATTTTGCATTGACTTTCTTTCCTTTCAATTAGACTGACACGTGACAGAAGATTGAAATTGAAATTCTACAATAATGCAGATAGAATACAGAATGTAATTCATGTAAAAACGGTTAAAATGATCCCCGAAAGAGACACATCACACACCAACTATACTGTTTAAACCTTTGACTATACAGTTATTTAAGCAATGGGCAGCAATCTTTTGCTTTTTTAAATAATGCTATTGATGAGTTTTATGTGTAATCTCACCTTGCAGCATGAGCTGTTTGAGGACTTCCTGCATTCTCTTCAGAACAGGAACTGACACCTCGTACTGGACCAGGTTCTGCTTTGAGCTACGACACTGACCGAACAGTCCATCTGGAATAAACACACACACACACACACACACACACACACACACACACACACACACACACACACACACACACACACACACACACACACACACACACACACACACACACACACACACACACACACACAACATATTTGTAACCCTTATTTTGCCAGTAGTTGCTTGAGCTTTCTTTTTAAAGTGACTTCTGGCCTAAAATCCAGCACAGTTTACAGACAATAAGGAGGAAAAGCACAGGTGTAAATAATAATAATATTACTGATGGCTGAATTCCATTTGCTGTAACTGCTTCAGTTTCAGGGTTCAGGTATTGCATGCAAGCTCATGGGGACACACTTACTTACTTGAATAGAACAAAGTAACACCTGCAACCTATAAATACCTATTGAAAATACAGTCTTTGATAATGTAACAACGCATTTATTGAAGTTTTTATTTTCTGTGATTTTTAGCTAAAGCTGTTCACATTTTAACCACCAATATCGCACGGAGCTGTCCTTGAGGTATGGTACATTCCTTTGTAATAATACCCCTAATTCTTATGTAGCACACCTACCTGACCGCACTTCCACACAGCCCACAGCAGTGAGTCATAGCCTTGAAGTACAGCCCACACATTTATACTGCTTGCCACTGCTTTTGACAAGGTTCTGCCACTATCAGTCTGGTGCTTTAGAAAATTTCCTTTGAAATAGCTGCTAACTTGCAGGCAGCCTCATGGCAACAGAAATGATGATAGCATTTGCTCAGTATTATTTTTAGTCAATTGTTCTTATACCATGATCACAAATGAATCTATACATGACATGAGGGAAGGGGAGCGGACGGCAGCTCTGGAAATGGATCCTCTGTAGCTACTTCAATTCAGCCAGTGCAAAAGCCAGCACCAAACATGAACAGATGCACCAATTCTGTGCATTATGTCAGCCTAAGCAATTTACTTTTTTGACATAAGTCACAATGAAAACCATCTGGAACCAGGGAAGCAGGCGTACTGGAAAACCCCTGACCTACTTAGTGTCTTGCTTCAGCACCAGATAGAAAAGATTCAGGACGAGAAAACCCGTCCGCCACAAAGTGTAAGTTACGTAAACAAGTGAGTTAGACATTGAGAATCTTAAATGTCCTACTTTATTTAGAGATATCAATATTGATGTCACATCAGTGGCATAAGGCCTGAATCGATCTCTGAAATCTCAGTGAATAAAAATGAAGATATTTCTAAAGAAAAAGATAGTCAGACTATATGTGACGGGAATACATCTTATCTGGCGCACTGATGAGTCACCACAGTCTTTCACTACACTGACTAAATCGCACACAACCCAACCTGCCACTGTAAAACAGCAAATTGCTATACTAAAAGGTTAGTGAGGATTAATGAGTTTATGTAGTTTATACAGTATATTGTTATAAGAAACAGTACATATTATGTTTTGCTACTCAATTTTTAGAAGAGTAAATAGACTGACATGTTTTTAATTAAATTCTGTTTTGTAGAGTTAACTCCTTGTAGGTGGGTGGGTATACAATCAGGTAAAAGCCTTATCCTTGTGTTAGTGTTAACCACGTTGATCCCTAGTCTGAGAAGATTTACAGAATATTGACTAGAGATACAGATACAAACTTGTGCATCTTCCCCCACAATTTTTAATCCCAGTCAGTGAAACCTTTAATCAAATTACAAATAGTTGATGTCGATGATGTGATGTGACATAGGCTATTGTATCCTGGCAATGCATTGCACTGATAGAGTGTTATTCTGGTGGTGAACTGGCTGATGACCGGCTGAGAGAAGAGGAACATGAGGAGGAGGACTGGAAGATGAATGGAGAGAATACAGCAAACTGCATGGCTTGATTGGATTGGGACTATTTCTGGAGCTTGGGTTATTTCTGTAGATATCACTTTTGTGCAGGGACCATACTGTGGTAATTATCTTAGGACGGGGGATATCTGTTACATGTATAAGAAATGCAAAGTTTGGCTCAAATTAGATGATTTAAAAATAAAATGCTAATATGCAATAACAACATTAATGTGACATTGGTACATGTATAAATGACCTTACACAGCACCACAAACAGGCCAACAACACCTCCACCACTGACTGTCTTTGAGAGGGGTAAAAACGGTGGAAAGACTCCTGTGTCTAACTAACTCCACTACTTCTACCAAATGTATCAAAAATAGTGTGATAGTACGACCTGAAAAACGTTTAATCTGTCTGGCATATAGCCAAGTCTATAAGGGCCAGCCACACTTCCTGTAAAAGACACAAATAAACAACTGCTGAGAGCACCTAAAAGACGATATGCATTCCACATAGCACACAACTCATCTTCCCGCTGCCTCCATTCTCTACATCGATCAACACAGAGAAACAAAATTGATATTGATACTCCCATTCAACTCCTGGTACGTCAGCAAACAAGCCTGCTTCAAAAATGTTGGAGTAATAAAGCAGTCGGATAAATACCTCTAATGTAATTACTGTTAAATTTGCCTGTGAAAAGATAAACCAAAAGAAATATTAACAATAACTGACACACATTTTCAATGCAGCATGTCTGCATTGTCTGTGAGAGGGTCCAAAAAATATTTTTAGATAATTTACTAAATATGCTATTTAATATTCTATAACATTTTTGATGCCTTGGACGTAGGTCTTACGTAGACGTCATTCATGTCAAGTAACATCATTAATATAATCATTAATGTTACTCATGCAGTCACACCTCTTCAACCTCCTAATCTAAACGCAACACAGCAGCTGCTTATTAGTCACCTGTATGTATCTAGGGAGACTGTGGAGGTTTCAAAAGATTTGATCATTGATCATTGTTTGCAGCAGAGATGTGCATAAATACAGCCTCTGCTCCTGAGTCTGCTCCTGAGCTGCAAGTACATTCTATATTCCGTCCAATGGCTGTCCGTGTGCAATTTCCACAGAGAAGTGCGTAAGTGTGCGTCAGTGACTCATCGCTCTATTGCCACAACAACTGTGGGGGTGTCGACCTCCCAGTGATGTCAGTGTTGCTATGGAGACAGTAGAGCGGGGGAGGGGCTAGCTGGAATGAAGATGAGGACAGAGAGAGGGGCAGGTGACAAAGAGAGATAGACACCTTGGGCTGAGAGAGGAAAGATCCTTGACTTATGTTTGTAAATTGTCGTTCAGTCTTTGTTAGTGTGCTTCCAGTTGCATACAGTGTGTGTGTGTGTGTGTGTGTGTGTGTGTGTGTGTGTGTGTGTGTGTGTGTGTGTGTGTGTGTGTGTGTGTGTGTGTGTGTGTGTGTGTGCATCCAGCTGCAAGGTTAACTATTTAATATGCTGTAAAGGTACAGAAAGGATTAATGAAGTACACTGCCTTAAAAGTTCAAGAGAGAGATTGTTTGATTGCGTGTGTGTGTGTGTGTGTGTGTGTGTGTGTGTGTGTGTGTTTGTGTGTGTGTGTGTGTGTGTACTCACCATCTGAGCAGAACTGATCCCCTGTGCACAGTTTTCTCTCAAACAAGCAACCTGAGGTAGAAAGACAAAGAGATGGCTAACAGGTACTCAGAGTACAAAAATCTTTCACAGTAATTCCCATGGCAACGACTGCTTTAACTCACATTTAGAGGGTTGGAATGAGAACGCAGCTAGGTGAGCTTAACCCTGGTTTACTCATTATAATCTGCTTCAAATATACTACTGGACAGCGGTTGGTAAAACACACCCTGTCGTCCATATTTGAATGCTCCCATTGTCAAAGCCAACCCACACTGCACTTATCATTTATAAGACCTTTATGTAATTGCACAAGTACATTTTAAAAGCCCTCTCAATCCTCAGGTGGTGTCATTCATTAGCATAAAAACCTGTAACTTCTAAAAAAAAACTTGAAATACAAAAGGATCTTATTTTCACTTGGACAGTTTTGCTACTGCATAGACATCATCAAAATGTGTTACAGGTTGGACAGGCTATCAGTGCTTCTACATATATCTCTGATAAGCATAGCGGAAGCTAAAACGTTGACCTAAATTTTGTGGTTGTGAAATACTGATCCGTAAGAGGGACAAGATTATTTTGGGGCTACAATGCTATGCCGATTTGTTAACTGGTTTGAAATTGAACAGTGTTGTCACTAGTATTGTAGCTGGTAATTCCTTTGCATTTCATTTTTAGCTGTTCCACCACTTCTTATTTTAGGGTGGTGGTGAGTAAGACCTTGGAGGGTAGTGTGGGAAGGAGCAGCTGGCTGACGATAGATAGGAACGTAACACAGCAGAATATGCATGGGTTGTTTTGTCTGTCTTTCTCTTTCACGTCACAGCTCACTTTTTGATACTACTCTAGGATGAAGTTTAGTCTCTGTTTGCATGTACAAGACGAAAACAAGTGAATAAATGGTATGGAATATGTGTGTACATGTGTTTATGTGAGGAAATGAGAGATGTATTATTCCAAATGAAATGCAAAATATGGCAGATGAGTAGCTGGTTGGCAGAATGGATATGAATTGAATGTTTACCTGAACATAAACTTGGATAGAGAAGATTGAAAACTATTTACTGAACCTTTCGATGAAATGACGCAGAACCTAACAGTGGCTTCAGTGACTCACCCTTAGAGTATTTTAAGAGAAACACACACACACACACACACACACACACACACACACACACACACACACACACACACACACAATGTGCGCACAGTGCAAGTGAGTATTAGGCCTGCACAATTCAGGGAAAAAGTTTTTAGCTTAGAATTGATATCACGATTCTCTGCCACGATTCTTTTCTCACGAAGTGTAATGTTTGTTGCACACATGAACCATGACAAAACAAAACAAATTGGCAGTACCAAACATAGATTTTTTTTGGCAGCTATAGCACATTGCGCATCACCACAAGCCTGTAAACATAGAGGCTTCAATGAATAAAGAAAATAAAGTACATACTGGCCATTTAAGTACAGTAGGCTACCAAAAATAGTGACACAACACATTGAACTAAATATGGCCCTGATACAGGCTCTATCTGAACATGTCTTCACATAATTAAAACATGTCAATCAACATGCTGCAGCTACAGCTTCAGTCTCTAGAGAAATGGAGTTTGTCAATTGCCAATTTAAGTACAGTATCAAAAACAGAACGATTTCTTAGCACACTCTTTAACTGCTTGCCTTTCATGCCTTCAGCTGTCCTATCAAAATAAAGGCCTAAAATGCACCCCAATCGAAGTCATTTAAAAATTAAATCGGGAACAAGGTGAATCGAGATCGCGATTTTATAACGATTAATCGTGCAGGCCTAGTGAGTATCTTGTATTTCTTTGATGTCTTCTCAAACTTTTAACTTTGAAACCTGAGGCTATATTTTAATGACTAATGGGGGCAGTAATCAGTTTTCTGGAATTTCGCTTCAGTCGGAATTATTTGGATCAAATCTTACACTCAATCTTACACACACATTTGATGACTACTTACTGTAAAAACAACAATAGAGTGTCTAGGTGCAGTTTTGAAAAACAACATTCAAAACCGAATTTTCTTAGAGACCTGGGTTCTACAGTCTGTGGAATGTTAAGTGAACCTTAATGTGCAGGGGAAATAATGAGGTATCTGAGTAATTATAAGACACAGGGGCTTGCAGAGGGACTGACAAACAAATCACCACAATGTTGACAAGATAATAATGTACGTAAATGCCAATGTTAGTCATCTAACACGGATTGGTTGTCCAGGAAAGGACACCTGGTAGTGTTGGACATGAATGTATATCCAAGAAACAAATGACAAAAATACTTCAACTGTTTAATTTGACTATTTTACTGTTTATTTTCTAGGGCTGGAAAGTTATTTCCATTCCATCCATTTTAATTTCCTGTACACTTTAGTTTGGTACTGTAAATGTAACTTTGATGAAGAAATTAACATTACGAGCACCCTCAAAAGGCCAACAGTCAGGCTGGCAGCAACAGCAAAAAAACAATAATAGTTTTTTTGTAAGAACAATTATTTTAATTTCAAATGAAAAAAACAATGTGCACCATAGCATGGTAAAATATAGCATGATGGGTTCAATGAATCTCATTAGTTTGGTGAGCGATTTTAGGGGAAACTTGACCTATTATACGTGTTTGTCATAGCAACAGGACATCCACCCTCAAGTAAACAGCCGGCTGAAAAGACGTCAGCTCTTACATAAACATCATACTGCCTGTGTGAGGATGGACAGTCGGACTTATGGATGGATGGCTAATCAAATGAACAGATGGACTGGTGTGTGAAAGAACAGAGATGGAAGCAAAGAGGCGTTAATGGATGAATGGACAAAGGGAAGCAACAGTGGTTGCTGGTTTCTCTCCATGGTGCTGAAATCTCAGGCACTTGCAGAATGGCTTCCCATTGAGCTGTCCATTATTCATTGTAAGGTTTTTTTTTAAATGCAATTGTAATTTCTCATAGCTTTTCGCAATGATGATTTTTAATAGCAAGCAGCACATAATCATGCTCAGAATCACCAGTATTTTTTATTTTTATGCATGTATCCAACATTTTATGTTCAATTTTGCTTGTTTTAATAGACGTTTTGTAAATGTTCGGTGTTCAAAACTAAGTTTCAACAATATGACAATACAGCAGACCGAGTTTGAGGGGTATTAAAAATATTTTATTCACAGTCCATCAAACTCTAACATGCCTTGCTATCACAATGAGCTGCTTTAGATGTCTAAAATAAACCATACTCAATTGTTTCTAATCTGTTTAATGCATCACATTTTGGTGATTGCGCTTAAATGATAAAAGTGAAGTAAAAAGAAAACCTGAGAGACAGAATAACATTTGGCCTTTTTTTATCTCTGTCTGAATTAAATTGTTATTAAATCATTAATAATCATTAAATTCACTCCACGCTTCACAAATCAGATACGTGTCAGATGGACGGCTACTTTATGTTTGTCAGCAGAAACAGCAATAAAGCATGTCTTTGGGAGGAAGTCTAAAAGGTGTGCGTGTGTGTGGGGGAGGGTGGGGGGGGGGGGGGGGGGGGTAACAATTCACTTGTTGCATCATTGCATCAATCACAAATGATTCCGGTTTATTGCATCCTTCCACAAAAAAAAAAAACAATGAAATCACTCTAACTTTAGCAATTAACAATATAAAGCTGAAACTACTACCGATGCCATTGTCAATACTATTAAAACGACTGCTAATGTCACAGCCATTTTTATTGCTGAGTGAAATCTGACATTGACACTGTTCAGGCTGATCAGTAAACACATTTTTAAACTTCAAGAAACAATTTTACTTAACTTGTTTTCTTTATTTCTTTATTTTCATTTATTTTTCAATAGAGAACATATGCAAATATATCTCTGATTAAAAGCAGTCTTTTCTGTCTTCAGTGTATGGTATCATATAATATGTAGTGGTGCATAATTTGTTGTCTCTTTTTTATGGTTAAAACATAAAAACTGCTGTCATGCAGGTATGTTAGTCTGGCCATTATTCATGTATCCCCAACAACTGAATTTGGTGGCTTTCCTTCCTTGTCAATAGAAATGACTACAAATGATAGCATAATGCCAATAACAGCATTGGGAGTATTAGTCGGTGGCATGACATGGATCATAATTGTCCTAAATGAGCCCAGGATCTATCAGAAAATAAAAATAAAACTCACTATAGAGCCAGGTTTTCTGTTCCCTATCACTCTTCGCATCCTCCATCTCTCCGCCGACTCAGTTTAATCTCATTATCTACATTTAGTACCCACACAGCTCGTCTCTCTATGGCAAATCATTTACAGTTTATTTTTGGATGAATGACATTTAAATACAGAGATCTCTAAATGTAGTCTCTGTTGGAATATTACAGGACCATGATAGCGATGCCACAGAGGATAACGTATCCTACAGTCGGATGAGATCACCGTGAAGTCATTAGCTTTACTTAGACACACCATGTAGCCTACCTGTGGGAATATTACTGAAATATGACCGTGGTTTTCTGATAAGGACCGTGCCATCATCAGTATAATCACCATCACTTCCATTATCATCTTACCGTATTTATCTGAGATTCCGGGTTGGCACAGCACGGTTAAAAGCAGCAAAACTCGCCATGGCTTAAGATGTTGCATGGTCCTCTGAAGCCTCCCAGCAGCGGAAGAGATGCAGAGAGAAAAGATGCAAGTCCCTTTGGTCCCAGTTTTTATTATTATTATTATTATTTTTTTAAACCCCCATCTTTTTCAAACGAGCTGCAGCCAGTGTCGACAGCTCACATTGCACCCCAAGAGCCCATGTGACGGAAAAATATAAATGAATAGTCGAAAAAAACTAATTCCTCACAGTGAAGGCGGGGCGTGAGGATGGGCAGGAGGATGTCGAACACGCGACGTAGTATCGACTCGCCACTGAACGACTGCGGAAATAGCGTAGCTACAATCATAGACCTATATAGGCAATCATCTGTAGAAGAGCAGGGAGCTCTCAGAGGGATTCAACCTGCAGCCGCTGTACGTCATCACGGCTAGCGTTACGTTTTATTTCCACCTATTTACAGACGTCATGCATTCATTAATCGTAACGGTACGCGTGCACACACAACGTGGGGAATGCATTATACGGCTTGAGCACAGGATAGGTAGCCTACATATTCAAGTCTCACATTTTAAGATACTATTTAAATGTAGACACTGGCTTTAAACTAACTTGGTGTTTATTTGGTGATGAAACAAAAATGTGCTACACAGTGTAACATTTGTGTCTTTCCCCCCAATCTGCTTAATGGAAGGAAGGCTGGGAACAATATCTATGCCTAAAGGCCCTACACATGCAGAGTAGTGTCTTCAGTTCACCTCAGCCCAGGTAAAGTAAGACCACAGTGAGTGCACCAAGATCCAATAACAGTGTTATGACATTCCCAGTGTCCTGACAATAATTGTGATAACTTGATTGTTCAAAAAATACTTTCTTTATCATGTATCATAGATCCATCATAGATAGATATTTGACTCTCAATCTAGCATTTTAGAAATGACCAAACTTAATGTACCATTCTTTTATTATTTATCTTATTTGATCCTTCCTGATTGGAATGGCACACTGAGGAAGTGGTTTCATAGCAGTTCATGTTGTCTAGTTGGCCTCTTGCTCCCTCTTGTGTCTGTCAAAACACTAACAGAAATCCTACTGCACTACTATGCTGTATCAAACTGAATATATATATATATATATATATATATATATATATATATATATATATATATATATATATAGTTTGACATGAATATGAATATAACATGTCTACTTACATGTTAAGTGTTTTGCTGATAAAGCCACATGACTGAAACAAGTGACACAGGCTACAATGGCCACAACAAAAAAATGCATTGCCCTAAGCTGTTCCAGATTTCACAGGAATATATTGGTCTAGTTTTGCATATTTTTAAATCATTTTAAATCTGTTATGGATTTTAAGAGGATACAATACTACTACTACAACTGCTACTACTACTACTAATAATAATAGCAAGTTGTATTTACATGACAACATTCTTTGTGAAATTGTATTTATTTATTTAAAGTCATGGGTCTTGCCCAGTAGTCTGCACTGATTACACTATGTGCATTCAGCTCTGTTGTCATGCTGGCAGCTGTATGATGTAACAGGTGAAGATGTCTATGGCCACACATTTACAGCAGCCTATTCTGGAGAATAATAGGACTTAAAAAGTACTACTAATTATAGTATAAATTAGGAAACTCTGAACATGTAAAATCCAATCCAATCCAACTATATTTGTTAAGCGCTTTAAAACAAGGTTGACCAAAGTGCTGTACAAAAGAATAAATAACATACATAAAAGACATAAAACATTATGACGTGAATAAAAATAGTAAAAAATAATAATAAATATATATATATATAATAAAAGCTGCGCAATAAAAGCAATCCAAATAAGTAATTAAATGAAGGAAATAAAATCAACATCTTACTAGGTGTCAAAGGCCACAGAGAAGAGATGGGTTTTAAGACGGGATTTAAATTCAGACAAAGAAGAGGCCTGTTTAATGTGCAGAGGCAGATCATTCCATAATTTAGGAGCTGACACAGCAAAGGCCCGGTCGCCTCTGAGCTTCCTCTTAGTTTTAGGCACACTCAGGAGCAGCTGACCATCTGACCTGAGAGCGCGAGTTGGTATGTAAGGGCACAGAAGTTCAGAGAGGTAGGGCAGAGCAAGACCATTCAGGGCTTTAAAAGCAAATAAAAGAATTTTAAAATGGATCCTAAATTGAATAGGCAGCCAGTGGAGTGAGGCTAAAATGGGGGAAATGTGCTCATGTTTACGTGTGCCAGTTAAAAGACGTGCAGCAGCATTCTGTACCATTTGGAGACGAGCGATAGAGGACCCACTTACCCCCACATAAAGTGCATTACAGTAATCAAGCCGCGTGGTAACAAAGGCGTGGATTACCGTCTCTACAGTCTCAAAGTACTTCTGTTTTTTTGTCATTAAAATTTAAAAAGTTCAGAGCCATCCAGGCCTTTATGTCTTCGAGACACTGAAGTAGCAATTTGACAGAGTATGCATCTTTCTTTTTGAGAGGCACATACATCTGACTGTCATCTGCATAACAGTGGAACGAAAAGCCATGCTTCCTAAGTATAGAACCAAGTGGGAGCAAATCTAGTGAGAAAAGGAGAGGGCCAAGAACTGAGCCCTGTGGGACCACACATGAGAGAGGAGCAGTGGAGGATACACAGTCACCAAGGGTAACACAGAAACTTCGGTCAGCCAAGTACGACCTGAACCATTCCAGTGCTATGCCTCTGATGCCCACCCATTGCATCAAACGTGAGATCAATATTTCATGATCCACTGTGTCAAAAGCAGCAGTTAAATCTAAAAACACAAGGATAACACAGTCACCAGAGTCAGTAGCTAAAAAGATATCATTAAAAGCGCTGATTCTGTGCTGTGCAGGGTTTTAAAACCTGATTGGAAAACCTCTAAAATCTTATGTTCTTCTAAACAGGCCATTAATTGACTGTGCACAATCTTCTCCAGTATTTTTTAAATGAAAGGCAGTTTGGAGATAGGCCTAAAATTAGCAAGGACTGCAGGATCTAGAGCAGGTTTTTTAATCAGAGGTTGTACTACTGCATGTTTAAAATTTTCAGGGACCACACCTGAGGACAGACTGCTATTAATGACTGCAATAACAGATGGTCCTATAGTGGGGAAAACCTCCTTAAATAGTCGAGCAGGGACCACATCATTTGGAGAACCTGAGGGCTTCAACTGACCAACAATGTCCTGTAAAAAAGGAAAGAGTCACAGGCTCAAACTGGTCAAAAACAACAGAGCAGGGGACAGAGATTGAGGGGTCATAACCTGCAAAATAATGAAAACAGCTGTGTTAGCTCTGGAGCTTTCCAACGAGTACTAAAAATATACTTGCTTTTTAATTTAAGCAAACTAACAGATGTACAGACTGCCCAATAAAGACCAGATTCTTTTGGCCATGATATTCACACAGTGATCCTATCCTTGGCAGCATCAAATCTGATAATGTCACGGGATCAGAATCGCTAGAGTTTACTTGTACTGAATGTTAAGTTGTGCATTGTTCTCTCATGAAACAGTGCTCATTTTACTGACAGAAGTGTGGTGCAACTGGGCTGTGCTAAAACAGGAAGTAGCCTTTCTATCTAGTATGACTTATGAATCACATGGTTTGATTCGATACCCACTGCTCGCTATTTCAGGCACATTGTGTTGTCGCTGGCTTTTGAAATCATATCTCTCCTAAGATAGCCCTAAAATAGATCTGGAACAAGTTTACTCTTAAAAGATGTCTATAAAGATGTTTCCATGTTACATGGTTGCATGCAATCACCAATGTGCAAACACACACACACACACACAAACACGCTGCCTATATGGTTAATCCTCTGTCTTCCTCACTCCTTTACTCTCATCACTCCTTTACTCTCATCCGTTCATCCTTGTGTGACTCTTGTGCGACAGCTCAACTCATTGGCATGTGTTTATGCGTGTTTGGTTGGTTGCTGGGCAACTTGCATTTAGTGTTTATGAAGGATGAAACCAGCTGAACAGCCTTTACCTATACATACTTTTTAAATCACATTAAAACATCATAGGATTTTCACCATTTTTCACTCTGCTTTCTCTCACTATTGCTATTATACCGCCACTATTATCACATTCTGCAACTGCCAGATGTAATATACACTAAGACTGTGACTGTATAACTTACTGTTTATTCATCCTAACACAGAATCATATAGAGGTGTCTTTGTAATGTTGTATGTGTTATCTTAGTTTCTCATGTCTCGTGGTTAAATAAGGATCCGCAAACAATTTCTCATCATGCCATTTTAACATCATGTCATCCACACTGCTTGGCTCATGACTGCCCTTGCATTCCACAGGCTAGAGGTCCCCACACCCTACCCCAAATACCCCACCCTTAAGTTGACAGAATAGATTTAACTTTAACAATTATGTCTCTATAAATATCATTTTAGTACAGGAAATGTACTAAAACGTAAATCCAGGCAGGATGAATGGCAGTGATAATATCTCATTGTGAAAAGGAGAGAGAGGATTGGGCTGGAAATGAAATGCTCTCTGACCAACTCATTCTGTCATATTTTTAAAGGAAACAGGCAAAGCAATCACATAGAGATCTGTAGTGGATAACATTATTGGGTTAATTAGCTTTTTGTAATGCAAAGTTGGGGAAATTACTGCTAATATTTTTATATTACAATATTGCTTTATTCCCAAAATAGAATCATGACATGGCTGACTATGTACTGCTGATATTCTCAGACTTGGTGCGCGCGTGTCTGTGTGATAACTATTTTCCCAGCCGTGCCGGGATCTGGATGCTAATTTAAGTGTGTGTTTTTCTAGGCTACAGGTCAGGTATTGCTCCTGTGTGTGGGGTTGTTAGGCAACTAGTAGGTAGCTCATTTTCTGTGCTGTGCTGATGATGTGGTCTTCAATTGGAAAACTCCCGGATGACTGCTCCAGTCATAGCAGAATATTATACAGTCAAGTCACATCACGCTCATATCAGGTCACTTCACATCATCTGTGGCAGTGAAAAGCCCCCACATCATTTCTGGTATATGAGTGCAGTGGAATGGGAAAACTGTATGGAGCAACAGTTTTAAAATATGACTCTAAAACTCATAGCTGGAAATTTTAGACGTGAATTCATTGTTGGTGGATTCATTTCTTTTAAGTCCAAAACTGAACCCTTGTCTATTCAGGGATCTTACCTGGACCACATGGGCCTTTGGCATTGGAACAAGCAAAGTCACGGTTCTGGAAGGGGGCCTGGCGAGTCCTGAAGTCTGGATTCCCAGAGCCACAAAAGACAGAAAGACAATCTGATAATAAGGACCATACATCATTTGTAAAAACAAAAATTGTTTTGGGACAGTAGCATAAAGTTAAAAAAAGGTTTATTTCAAAAGATGTAAAAAAAAAAATCCTCCAGTAATACTTGGTAGTTGTGCTTGGACACCATTCTTTTTCATTTTCATTTGATATCAGAGTTTGATTGTCATCAGTTATATTTATCCTAGGACATGTCACTAAAAGCAGCATCATTATGCTTATTTCTGTTCATGGTGTCTGGCTCTGTCCCATGATCCTTTGGGAAAGTGGCTGGACAACAGAGTACAAACGGGAAAGCTAAAAATAGAGCTGACACCACCAGCAGCTGACAAACACACCCACACTGCTCTGTGAAACGCAAATACACGCACGACCACACACAAACTCCCCAGCCCCCCGCTTCTTGAACCCTACACCCACACAGAGCTCATATACACATGGGACATTCGTACACATACACTCTTCTTTTCTCTGTAAATTCATTTCTACATCATCAGGATAAATACAAATGCTCAAGTTAATTTTCAGCTCACACACAGATGCACAATTTGCACCACCTAGAGCTAACTTGCATCAGTTCATGCTCGCTTGTGCCTTACCATTAACTTTGCCAGCAGTTGTGTTTCCTCTCTTCTGAATTCTCTTTTTGTGTTCAGTTTAAACAAACCAAAACAAAGTTTGTGTGGCTGTGTAAAGGGACGTGTGTGTGTGTGTGTGTGTGTGTGTGTGTGTGTGTGTGTGTGTGTGTGTGTGTGTGTGTGTGTGTGTGTGTGTGTGTGTGTGTGTGTGTGTGTGTGCGCATGACAGAGAGAAAGGCTTCTCTAAGTCCTAAACTGTAAGTGACTTGCTGTGTCAGCCAGTGTTGCTGAACATTTTGATATGTAATATGTGTTTGTTCATTATTTTAAGCTCCTTGACTAGAACACTTGGATTTCCTATTACATTTGAATGCTTCAGTGACCAATGGTCATACACCTGTTGTTTAGATAGCTTGAGAGAGAAGTCTGAATTAGTATGAAAACACATAAGCTTCCTTTATACACCAATGGTCCAACTTTGGACAAACTAGGCGTAATTGATATCTCCCTTACTCTACTGTTAGTTTTGTTGAATCAGGTAGGGCAGGACAACTTACCCTGTTATAATTCGTATTGGTCCATATAGTTTTGTGACATCAGCCAGGTTTAACATGACAAGGGGTGCAATCAGCAAGATGAATTGAAAACACCTGCATGAGTGTGCAGGACCTTTAAATGGATAACGTGTGTCGGATGCGAAGTCAAGCAAATGTTATCCCTCTATTCAGCTTTCAGAGGTATGTTTAGCATTTTACAGAATGAGAGTCGTAATCATCGCCATCATTATTATCATCATCATTACCAGCAACACATTCACACACACTAGGTCCTAATACACAGGGCAGGGCAGAGATGCCTCACAAGCCTGGGCTTGCTTTCAGCTGTGCAGCTGTGGGTGTCTGCCATGAGCAATGTCTGTTATAGAGCAACAGCATATATGTACACACACACACACACACACACACACACACACACACACACACACACACACACACACACACTCACACATACACACACACACACACACACACACACACACACACACACACACACACACACACACACACACACACACACACACACACAACTTGTAGTACTATGCTGTGGAGGATCTTGTACTTAAATACATTAATTACCTGGATGCTCATCTTCACCTTACTGCCTGCTTAACCCAAACCCTTTGCCTAATCTTAATCTAAACAATTACTATATATATATATATATATATATATATATATATATATATATATATATATATATATATTAACATGGAATTAAATAGGTAATGTGAAAGGGTTGCATGTAGTGACAAATGTAAAAATGTAAATGTACTGTATTTATATAGCGCTTTTCCAGTCTTAACGACTACTCAAAGTGCTTTAACATAGTGTATTTAACAAATAGTGTATTGCTGGTCTGCACAGATTTGTCTATCCACTTGAGTCCAGTGGAGAGCACTTATGACAGAATGGAGAGTATAAGTGACCTTCCCAGCAGCAGCTCTATCAGTCAAACCATACTGCTCCTTATGTAACCAAGGGTAAACACATAATGTAACCAAGGGTAAACTATTGTAGCTCTAAAGCTACTGGCAGGGTAGTAAGTCAAAAATAAGACAAATCCTATTATGTAGCATTAGGACACTGCTAAAAGTTTTATGTGATTGAAGGGATTCAATTAATAGTGTAAGGTTTTAAAAAGTGGCAGCCAATAACATGTCATGCATTGATACAAATTAGGCTGTATATCTTAACAGAAAGAGGTATGTGCTTTTATGATCTAGTTTTTTTTAGCACCATTAAACTTGCATATACTGAATTACAGGAAGTAAGCCTATGCAATTTCAAACATGTAAAGCTATTTAAAACTGATTTAAAAATGGAATGTCATCTATTTTAGTCGATTGACATATAAAATGTAGCTCCTCAATGGTTTATCTTCCCTCTGCATGTGGTAGACAGATAGTGTTTAGTTTATGAAATAAGCCCATACTCTATAACAACTGCGGAGACTGTCTGACTTACCCACACATGCTTACTCCCTTAATCATGCATCCATCCAAAAATGCACACACACACACACACACACACACACACACACACACACACACACACACACACACACACCCTTTCCAGCAGTTGAAATCAGACTCCTTCGACAGCTGAATTGAGGGCTCACAACAGGAGCGACATAGGGAGAGAAATAAAAAAAATATGAGTGGCTGAAGAGGGGGAGGAGATATGGAGGAAAGGCCTGTAGAATAATGGTTGACATATCAAGGTACTGCAATAAACTGATAAAAAAATCACTTTTTTATGGCAATCATTTAGCTGTACGATTATTGATAAAACTAAATTAAAATTTGTGAAGTCAACAGAAATAGGTTTAGTTTAGGATTTCAGAGGCAAAATAAATGCCCAAAAAGAAGCAGTCACATAAAAGTCATCCAAGAATTTAACTTTGCGTCGCAATTATAAGCAGCTAAGTAAACCAAAGTTGCACTTTGACTCAAGCAGCCATTTGCTTATGTTACATGTTTTAAAAAAATT